>PVJH01002789.1:0-136561 GCA_004026705.1 Nesogale talazaci
GGGACATCTGATCATTTTAAGTCATGAGTGGTATGCAGGACTAGGTGTCAGTCTTGCCAGATGGAAGCATGGCAAGTTCTTGACGACGCTGTTCATTGCCACTGAGTTGGCTCCCCTTCCTGGGAGCTTGGGAAGGAAATACTGCCTGGCCCTGTGCCCCCTCCACGGCCGTTGATAAACATTATGTCTTGTCCACCATTTCGTACCGCTATGCATAGGGTTTTTGTTGGCTCATTTGGGAGCAAACATTGCCTTCTTCATAGTCCATCTTAATCTGGAAGTCCCACTGAAACTCGTGCCTCCCCCATGCCCGGGGACCCTGCTGGCAAAGTCTAGCATCCCACTGATACTCGAGCCTCCTCAGTAAGACAAACTGACAGATGTGTGGCCAGAACCAGTTGCCAGAGAGACAGCCCCACCTGTGTCGGCGGTACCAGTACCCACTGGGCTCAGAAGTCAGCCACCAGCAAGCTGCCAACCTGTTAGCTAGACATCAAGCTCTTCAGACTGTCTGTGTTGCATGAGGGGTCTATTCCCAAGATGCACCTGGTCCACCTCCATTAGAGGAGACCTGGTGAGGACACTATGAGAGTGAGATGGTGGGACAGAGGCTGTGGGAAACAGGAGAGTCTTCCATGGAAAAAATAAAGGGGTCATTGGTGGCCAGGTCATGCACGGATGGAGAGCAGGGAGGGGGCTGCAGACAGCCACAGAAGGGGAAGAAATCTCAGATGGGAAGTAACACCACAAGTTAGGAAACTTTAAAAATGATAATCCACTTCTTAAGAGAGAGAGATCCTATTAGCCCATGCTCTCTGGAGAACTCTGATGAATGCCATTGCTGTGGGGCTCAGGTGCCTACAGGTGTAGCAAACCTGCAGCTGCCCTCAATTCCAAACTGCCAACAGCCTCGGCTCCAAGGGCCAGCACGCCTTTCCTTGGAGAAGCACTTAGGGACCTGTATCAGCACCCAGCACACTGAGGTCCAGCCTCCACTGAGTCCCAGCCTCGAACCGTGGGCTTCACTATCAAGCCCAGGGAGAAAGTCTGCGGACTCTCACAGAGGGCCGCTGTGGTTAAGGAGGGAGAGTTTACAAAGGTTATTTGGGTTTGTGCCAATAAAAGAACTTTCCCTTAGAAGGGAAATGTCTTTCTTGGCAAATACGTAGTCTCATCTTTCAGAACCTTGAGTATCTAAATCCCTCTCTTCAGCCTGCGAAGCTCTCTGACTGAGTGAGCTACAGTCCATCTGTCAGATGCTTTACAATAGGCAAAGTGCACTCCTCCACTTCTTCCCATCTAGTCCTTATGACAACAATAAAAGCTGGGGCCGGGGTTCTCCATGGAGCACTAAGGAAACTCTGAGGGAGACTGGTCAGGATTCCAGCCCCGGCCTCTGAGTTTAGCTCCGTGCTCCTTCCCCCTTCCGCTTCCTAAAGGGAAAGTTGGACACGACGGGGCATCCAGGGCCCATCACAGCCTAGAGCATTGCTCTTCATGGGGCCTGTAAGAGGGAGAGGCAGTATAGTCATCGGAGGGGAAGGGTTGGGATTAGAACAGACGTCCCAGGGAGCCTCCTCCTCCCACTAGCTCAGCAGAGAGAACAGAGCACTCAGGCTTCCAGGAGAACATGCACAACTGCCAACCCAGAGACGCCATCCTTACCAGGAGCCAGAAGTTAGTCATTCAGTGGATCCGTACAGCCCTAAGAGATGGGTACTATTATCAGTCCCATCTGACGTCTGAGGGACTAAGCCAACTCAGCCATCCTCAGTCCCACTGAAATCCTGGTGCCTGCCTGCCCCGATCTGTTCACAGCACTCAGGCTTCTGCTCAGAACTAGCCAGGAGAGGCCGCCTCCTGCCTCCACCCTCACAGCTCCAGGGGGACCATCTTCAAATGGACAAATGTCCAGCTCTGGGGAAGAGCCGTGCATGGCACCAGGTGGGAGAAAGGTGGCCGGGTTAAGCAGAGGGCGAAAGCAACATGTTCAAAGTCAAAGGTTTGGACAAACTTGTCAGAGTCCCAGTGAAGGGTCATGTGGGGTCCCCAGGCAGCAATTAAAGGGCTAATGTCCACTCGAGCCCTTCCTCAGCCCCTCCTGTCTCCACCTCCCACCAAGGGCCCACGATCGGGAGCCAGACAGCCGATCTGCACAGCACCTGACTCCAGAGTCACAGCAGGCCCCCTCCTCTGAGTCTCAAAGGTGAGCAGTCCTCCCCAGGACCAAAGGCTGGCATTAAGCAAGTTTCCGGGGTCATGTGAAGTTAATTGAGTTTACTCCTATAATGATTTTATAATTAGTCGTAGTGTTCTTATTGCTAGGTGAGTGGGTCTGAGCTTTAAGGGCAGGAACTGGCCAGTCAGGGGGAGTAGGCTGGAGCTGGCCGAGGAGATGGCTCGTGCCTGCATCCCATGGGGCAGGAACAGAAACCAGAGTCTGCATTGGGACACTTGAGGAGAGTCCCCATCTGTGTTGAAACTGAAGTTTTGTTACGGGGATCCATCTCTGGTGACAGGCACAGTCTGCCTATGCCAGCTCAGAGTCAACCTGCCTTTCTCCGCAATGTGCTCCCCCTGCTCCCCAGGCAACAGCCTTTCCAGGTACCTCTGAAGGCAGCCCCTGGGTGACTGATCATGAACTGTGGGTGTCCCCATCACAGTCCGGGGACTGTGAGCATGTGTAGACCACAGGCCAGGGGAACCCCATCTTGCAGGGCACACCTTCCTTCACACACACACGGCAGCTCATACCTGGTTGCCTTGCCAATTCTGTCAGCCATCCGTGCCCTTGGTCCACATTGACCGTAAGCTGCCGAGCACAAACACTAGCATGACATGGCCACAAAACCCACTGAAAGGCCTGGCTGTGAAGAGCATGTGCAATGACGGTGCTGGGGCAGAGCTGGGGGAGGCACAAATGAGGGGGCCTCACACTGCACCCAGAGGGGCAGGAAGGAGTTTGAGAAAGGAGGGTGGGTTATCCAGGAAAAGGCAAGGCAGGTAGGGTGGGTGTGGGGTGGGGGGTGATGAAGAGGAGCAGGTAAGACATAATTCCAGTCCACGTAGAGACATGGGGTACCATGCCTGCTGCGCAAGGTACTGGTCTCATCCCACTTCTCACCACGCCAAACTGGGAATTCCAGCTCGATCAAGTCCCCCAGGCCCTCATCCATAGAAGGGAGAGATAACATCTCTCCTGTAAGGCCAAGGTATCAACACAACAGGATGTGCCTTTGTCAGGCCCTTGCCCAGGAAGGGTCTCCTGCCCACTCTCTCCACCCTGCTCCACCTTGTTTATTTCTCAGCAGATGGCATTGTCTCGACAGCTTCTTCAAACCCCGGGTTTCCCCCTTCGCCCTTCCTGGTCTTTAGTCGCCGGCATCACCTACATCCAGCTCAAGCTCTTCTCTCCTCACTCCCCTCTCTCCTTCTTCCTCATCTCTCCTTCTACTTGTCATCGTTTGCTCGTCCTGGTTGCTCTCAGTCTTCAAATCTTCAGTGACAAAAGAAAAAAAATATTTTGCCTGGAAGCATTGATTGAAAACACCCAATCCTGAGCCCTCTCCCAGGCATGTAGGCATGAGAATTCTTCGTTTTACCTGATGATTCTGAGTTGGGTGGCCCTGAGAGCCTTCCTCCAGGGACACTGCCCAAGAGTCCCTTCCTCGCTGCCTCAGACACCGTGCTTATTTCTGTGTGTTCAGGTCTAGAAGTATTCCTGAAGCCTGAAGAAGCTGGGAAGTCAATGTCTAACTATCTGACATTTTTCTGTTCTTCTACGATGAAACCATTCTAAGGCATGGTTTGGCCATCATTTCAATCAGTTAGGTACTCATTCCACATCATCAAAACGCATGGCCCACAAGCAGCCATCTAGCAGGGAAGCAACAAAGTCCACATGGGAGAAGCACAGCCTGTGGGATTCAAAGGTGCCAGTGGGAATAGGTGTCAGAAATTCTGAAACAAGCCATCACATTGACATGATGGAGCATGGGCAAAGCAGCGAACCCAAACCTACCTGAAAGATAATAGGCAGTCCACACAGAAGGGATGATATATTCAGGTGCAGCAGAGCACTAGCTATCCTCCAGTTCTTTATTATTTCTTCCCCTGTTGTTATGGTCTTAGTTTTACCTCATTAATTCTGTTAGGCCTGTATATGTTCACGTGTATAATTAAGACCATTCAGCACATGAAATCCAAGATGGACAAACCCTTCAGGATTTGTAATGGGAGTAATGTTTCCTGGAGAGTACTGCAAGAGAGCGGGGCGAAGGGAAGGGAATGGGAAACTGATAGCAATGGCCACAATATAACCCCACTTGAAGAAATGCATAACAGAACGGCAGGTGAACAGCTATATTGGATGGAGGAGGAAGAACTAACAATGATAATAATGTTCAATATAATAACAAAGGTTCTTCAGAGGGTAGAGTGGGGAAGGGCAGGGATAAAGGGGAACTGATACCAAAGAGTACAAGAAGAAAGAAAATGTTTTGAAAATGCTGGTGGCAACAATCATACGATCATGTGTGATCTGTAGAGCTCCCAATAAAATGGAAAACAAAAAAATTGACCAAACAGAACTAGAACTTTCTGATCCCTTTTTACTCTCCTACAGCTCTCTCACCCATTCTACCATGTGCTCGCCCTGCCCTCCTACATCCTCCAGCAGGAGATAAGTGACTGTGGCCGTCATGTACTTTGGTGTCGATTTCATGATTGGGAGTGTAGGGGTGTCTAGCCTGTCAATCTGGAGGTAGCCAGTGAGACCTCTGTGTGGGCGATTTTTTCCTCAGCATTCTGGGAAATCTGGCCATATTTCCTTTCCCTTTTGAAGGTGAGAGACAAACAGAGTTCAATCCCTTGGAGACACCCCACTGACAAGACACAAGACTGATACCCTGTGAGACATCCAGAAAAGAAGCCACATGGGCTTACCCTGATGGAACCAGACCTCTGAAGTCGGAAAAGCCACATGGAGACTCCTGCCAGTGCTGAGAAGCTTGAGAAGCCTCAGAGAGGCCCCTGTCAGCTCTGAGATGCTTCTACCTCCACTGGATCCACAAGACTCTGCACCCACTGGCCTGTGATTGTCCTGGCGTCATTGCATGTGCTTCATGAGTCTAAAAAGGATTTATGGAATGGTATCAGACATATGGGCTAATATCAGATTTATGGACTTGGACAGGACTGGGTTAGGATGCTTTCCCAATGGTCCATTCCTCTTGTATATAAACCTCTCCCTCATATGCATATAAGTGTTTATGAATTTGTTTCTCTAGTCTACCAGGACTTACACAATGACTGACCCTAATGGTTTCACTGCAAGTATACAAAATGAGTTTCTTTTTTACCTTCCTGTGATTCAAAGTTTTTTTCCACACCTAACAGCCCAGATGTGGTATTTTATGAAGTCAGTCGGAGAATTTCAAATCAGTTATAGCCACAGAAATACCCTTGCCCAGTTTGGAGGTCATCCAAAAAAGTGACAGTAGCCTATCTCAAGCTGCTTTAAAGACAGGGAAATTGACTGTTTCCTATAACAGAGAGTCAGGTTGGCTAATTTGGCAATTTGATAGCATCAAGGTTCAGGAATCCTGCTTTGCAGCCCACTGTCTTAAAAACAAGACAAAACAAAACAATTGGCTGCTATTAACTCCACTCTACGGCCCAGTAGCCTCACACATGTCCCAGTGGGTGTGGGCACCCAGCACTTTCCAGTGGCCGAGATTCAGAGCAGAACAACAGTGGGGGTGTTTCTGAGCGTGCTTGAACATCCTACCCTTAGGTTGGTGGCTGGACACATTCACAGCAGCTCTTTCACTCTGACTCACAGAAGGACAGAACCAAGGGCAAATGTCTTCTGAATTTTAACTCTCAGAGAGAGAGAACCTCTCCTTGATCAACAGGTGACAATGCTTTTCAGATTGGGACAAGGTAGGTCCTAGGGTCACCCTCAATTCGCAGCCACCTTCATGAGCTCCAGAGGGAGGTGGGCACCAGAATAAAGCCTTAGGAAGGAGGAGAGAGCCCCTGGATGATGCAAACTATAAACACACTCAATTGCTCATGGAAAGTCTGGACGTTCAAGTCCCTCCTTTCACAAGAAAGGACACATGTACAGATTCACTCCACTCCTCCTGGGCTCTGCAGTCGTGGGCATCAACTCATTGGCCCCTGGAAGGAAGGCGCAGGGAGGAAGGGAAGCTTGGTAGGTGGTGCCAAGGACAGACCCTTTTGGCATGCACAGAGGCCAGACCACCCTTGCAGACCCACAGCTAGAAAACCTGAGCTTGTCCTGGGTGGCCCCTCCCGTCCAGCTGCCTGCGGAGTTTCTGCATTAACTGAGCTGGGAAAACCAGCCTCCCCCAGCTCCTCGCCCTTCATCAGTCATATGGATTCTTGGCTTTTTTTTTTAAGTGTTTTTGCTCTAAGCACCTGATTAAACATTAATCAAAGGTCAAGGTTATGGCCTGAGGGACCTCCTGACAAAATCACTCTTTATCTGTGTTCTGGGAGGATCCCCCTGTTGGAACACCCTTCTTGCCCCTGTCAGCTGCCCTTCAAGCTGCCTGCGGCCCTTGGCTGTTGAAGGTCTGACACACCAGGAGCACAATCCATCTATCGACAGGTTGGTATTTCCAAGGCTTTGGCATGTAGGAACATGAGCAGGGTCCGGGGTGATTGTGGCCATGGTTAAGGGCTTTTACCCTGCCCCCATGCCACCCCCAAAGCACATACAGCCCAGAAGAAATGGGTGGTCAGTGGGTTGGAATTTCTGTATTCCCAGCCACCTTTCCTGTAGGTTAGCATTATTGATTACCCACACCTCAGGCCTGACAGGTAATCAATAGACCCTCTGACCCAGATATGTGGCTGGGCCTGTGGGGGCTTTAAAAACAAGACATGAACATGGCAACTCTGGTTCTTGCTTTTCATAGACAAGAATGGCATTTTTTTTTCCTCCTGGTCTGCAAAGCAGTTTCTGTTCAAATGACTCCAGTCATCTCAAAAGTGCATAAGCAGAGGGTCCTGGACATTCCTCCTGCTTGGGAATTCTGCACATTACCCCAAGCCATGAATAACCAGAGACAGACCAAAGTTGGAGGAAAGCTGTTGGTGGCTTTAAGAGGGGATACCTCACCTTCTCAGTGAGAGATTCATGACCTGGGAGCTGGTGGCTCTGTGGTGAGGGAATAGGAAGGCCCCTTGTGCTGGAACCTTCGGAAGCAGGGTGATCACAGCCATGATATGACACTGTCCCCTGCACTTAGTGGGATGAGGATGGGCTGTGGACAGAGCTCTCCCAGTGAACGGTAAAAGACAGAGCCACTAAAACTATTTCTGATGGCCTGCTGCCACCTGGGAGATGTTGGATGTCCTCTTGTGCCACTCTTCTGTGAGTTTGTCATTGTCATTAATGCACTGATTTTATTTATGAGGTGTGTGGTTTTAAATTTCTAAATGTTGTGCAAAGCGAATTGTTTTGAAGGAATAAATGAAGTGAAAACATTAAAAAAGAAAAACATTTCTGGTATCACCTCCCACAGGAAGCCAGCCCTGACACAGCCCACACTCTGCCAGAAGCCCTCTGCCAGTGAGCATCCTTCCCTAGGCATCTGTGTGTGTGTGTGTGTGTGTGTGTGCACCAAAGCCGAATCTGCTGTCACACAGGCCATCGGCCCACAGAGACCCTACAGGAAAACGGAGATTCACTCCTTCAGGTTTCAGCAACTATAAATCTTTAGCAGAGACAGGCTCCTCAGTCTCCCAAGTTGAGTTCCGAGGCTTGAACCATAAGCCTTACAGTCAGCCGTCCACCGACAGAATTATCTTGCTGCCGCTGCCCCTCAAGAGGGCAAGAAGTCATGGGTGAGAGAGGCAACCACACCAGGAGCTGAGGAACATGGCTGCTGTCCACTGGTCACTCCTCCTGTCATTCTTCCTGTACCCAGGACTTTAAGGAGAACACCCTCCCCCCAACTCTTGCACCATGTCCAGCTAGCCTCTGACCCCAGCTCCAAACAAGACCCAGGACCTTGATCTCTGTAAAAGCCACTGAAATTTATGAATTAAAGAATTCAGAGAGTATGCCATCCAACCAGACACAAAATAACAATGCTAACATCCCCGACAGAAGCCCCTGTGGTTCGGTAGGCTAAACGTTGACCTTACCACAAGGTTAGCAGTTCAAACCCACTGCCATTTTGTGGGAGAAAGATGAGATTGTCTGGTCCTATAAATACTGATAAGGCTTGGAAAACTTGGAAAAAGCAGTTCTCAACTGGTGGGCCGCAACCCCTTTGGGGGTCAAATGACGATTTCACAGGGGTTGCCCAATACATAGCAGTAGCAAAATGACAGTGATGAAGTAGCAACAAAAATCATTTTATGGTTGGGGTCACCACAACATGAGGAGCTGTATTAAAAGGTCGCAGCATTAGGAAGGTTGGGAACCACTGGTATATAGGGTCCATGGAAGCCAGAATTGACCAGAAAATAGTGGGTTTATATTTGTCTTTAAGTATCTCCAAAGGGGGAACTAGGGTTTCAATCAAAGAATTCTGGCTTTTCATGCAGGAGATTCAGGCCCAGTTCTCAGCCAGTGCACCTCGAGTCCCCTAGACACACACACACCACATTCATAGGTCAGTGTAGCCTTGGGGGCTGCTGGTACCCTGAATGAATTTCAGAGAGTCCAGATCAAGGCAGACAAGGATCTAAATTTAATGTTCTACTTCCAACAAAACCAGCCAATGGAAACCAGGGCTTCAAACCAGTTAGGGCCAGTTCATGAATGACCAACGAAGCACAACTGGAATGTGCCAGACCTGGAAAACAGTGGGGGCTGGAAAGGGGGGAGATTAGATGTCAAAGTTCTAGAATAGGAGACTGAGAAGAGGGATCAGGGACCTTTCAGGAACCTCAGGCATGAGACTGGGTTCTTACCAAACTGTGGAGAGCAACACATTCAACAATGTGCAGTTGGCTCCATTGTTTCTGATTCTGCCAAGATCCTTGGTTTTGCAATGCCCCTGCTGCTCTTGCTTTTTAAAAGGGAGGTCTGGCTTCTAGCAGGGCAGCAGCTTGTAACAGTCCCCATTCTGCTTATCATCCGAGACACCGCCCCTGGCCGATATCAGTCTGCCCTGGGTGTGCTTTGTCCACCGTCACGGAGCTGGGGAGAACCAAGCAGAAGCGCTGCTGTGAGCCCTACTGATCACAAGGGTCCAGTCCACCTCGAGGTTCACCATCACAGATGCTCAGGGCTGGGCAGCCTGCTGTCCCACTGTGCGGAGGGTCACGGTCAAGGCTGATTCAAATGCAGCTAAAGCCACAACAGTTGTATTTGCTCACCGTTCACAGCAGCCCATAGTACACCCCTTGGTCAATAAAATTTGATGGGATTTGAAAAAGAAATGTGGCCTCCTGTTTGGTGGTGAGAACCTGCCCCTTGGCCCTTATTTGGAAGGGAGCGCCAAAATTTACAGCAGTCGGAATTCCTCTGGGCATATTCCTCTGGCAGGTACGGTCACAGCAGTTAACAGCCACAGCAGCACCTGGTTCCACCAGGCTTACAGGGAAATCAGGAAAAGACCTTGATTTCCAGGTCAATATCGTTCCATTTAACTAGCCTGGAAGTTTGGGAATCTTTCTTTAATCCCCCTCTCTGAGACTTACTGAAAATTGATGGAGGCACTGGGTAGAAAATGCCGTGCTCCCCATGACATCTTTGGACTCTTGTGGCTTTCAGTCACATGAACCGCCATCGTACTGCGTCCTTTGTAACTAATTCCTAGACCCACTTGCAAAACGTGAGCAATTCACAAAGGTGGAGACTCCCCTGGTGTGGCTGGCACAGAAAGGGCCATGGTATGGCAAGAATGAGATGGGTGAGTCTTGAGAGGGGTCTGGAGATGCGGGCAGGAAGCCACTCGTGGAGGGTCAATGGGCCACAGCAGGAAACTGCACTGTCTCCAACCATGGCAAATATCCAGGGAAGGAGTTTAAATAAATATCTGATATTGTCAGATTTGCATCTTGGATGAATCTCCAGCCAACTGTATCTCCTAAAGTTGATGCAGAAAGAAGACAAAAATGAAGACTGGGGAAATTCTATAGGGCTCTTAGAAAGACCCTGACTGGGCCCTTGTCCTGAGTGGGGAAGGAGAGAGGGACTACTGGTGACTGATTAGTGAAATAAGTTTGCTTTTTTTGGTGGAATTAATGGGCATGGTTGTGTTAGTCTGAGTTGACAAGAGAAACAAATTCATAGACACTCATGTTTGTAAGAAAGAGCTTTATATACAAGAGCAGTTGAATATTGAGAAAACATCCCAGCCCAGTCCAGATCAAGTCCATTAGTCCAATATTAGCCCATATGGCTGATACCAATCTATAAAGTCTTCTTAGGATGCTAGAAACACAAACAGTGTCACTGAATACAGAAAGATCACAGACCAATGGGCGGAAAGTCTTGTGGTTCCAGTGGTGGTGTAAGCATCTCGGCGTTGGCATGGGTCTCCCATGCCGTAGGCTCCATGTGACTTGGGCTCAGACTCTATCCGTGTGTCTCCATGTGACTTGTCAACAGGAATGTCTCATAGGGAGTGTGTGTCCCACTTCCAGAGAGCTATTTATCTCCTTAGCACCTTAGGTCACTCAGGTGTGATCTGATTGACAAGCTACACTCCACCCCTTCATTCTTAAGCCTCAAGTTGACACCAGATTATGTAATTACCACATTGGTGAATGAGAATAGAGCAGGGGCGAGGCTGGAGTTCAGCATAAGCTACAAATCAGTGGAGACACAACTGGGGCCCGCAAGGAAGGGCTAAAACAGTGGTGCATGCAGGACAACCAGAAGTTTGACTGTCCACAGGGGAGATGATGAAGATAGCATCCTAAATGCCATGGGCCTGGAAAGTCTGGGGAAGAACGTGTCCTGAATTCTACTGTTAAGGTAAGGGCTTCTAAGCAATGAACCACACAGCCTTGCAACTTGTGTGTCGAGGCTAGGTAACCCAACATGGAAGAGTCCAGTAGACCAAGACCCTAAAGACACAGATAGCAGCATTTACCTAGGGAAGGTGATGCTTCTAGGAGATGCTAAATTGCTCAGCATTCCTACCTTCATAAGGTGGCTCGATTCCCTTCTTCTCTAGTTTGGATTGTCTTCTAAAAAATAAAACATGGGAGAAGAAATGACGTCCAATGTCAAAGACTGGACTCTGACAGCCTTGCTTCTCCTACTGCCTCTTTGCCTGCGATCGTTTGCACTAGGAATGGCAGCTTCCATGTGCTAAGGCCACCCAAGCAAGGCTTTGGAGAAATCTATGTGGTGAGAAACTGACACCAAGACTCATCAAAGAACTGAGGCCTTCTGCCAATAGCCATGGGCGTGCCCAACCTTCAAGAAGACCCTCCAGCCCCAATCAAGTCCTCAAGTGATGCCAGCTCCAACTGTTAGTTTGACTACAAATCCATGGGCGACCTTGAGCCACAACCACCCAGTCAGCACCCTACCAATTTGCTGACCTCAGAAACTCCGGGAGATAATAAACACTTGCTGTTTTTAGTCACTATATTTTAAAGTAAAAGATGCGATGGAATGCTCAAGAAATCGGTTCAGGATGAACAATAAAATGAAGGAGGAAGGAGATCCATTAGCAACCCATGCCAAAGGACACAATGAGGGGTTGGCAAGGATAGTTTGAACAAAAAGAGAACATCCGAGTCTGATGGAAGAGGTGAAGACCGGCTGCCTTTGTAAGTGAACACGTAAGGTGTGTGTGGAGTTGGCGTGGGGCCTGAGTGACTGGAGCAGACATGCCTTGGGAATAGAGACACTGCGGCTCCATCACTGCCAGGAGAAGGATCATTGCCCTCCCCGTGTTAATGCTGGAATGGTGAGCATGAATTTGGAACATTTTTCCTTTTAGAAAAAACAGCCTCAAAAATGGTTTCTCACCAAAATTTCACTTAGGGAATTTTCCAATCTTGTCATTCCACATGAATATGGCCGGCACCTGTCTTATGACCCTGCAAATATTCGTTGTACTGTTTTTTTTGCCTAAAACACTTGCAATTACTCCTAAGCAATTGAGAAACCTGCAGAGCAGGTAGCACACATTTTCAGTCATCAGATGAGCAAGACAAATCCTGTCCCTGAGTATCGGATAGTCCTTGAGGCAACAAGTGTGTCTTGGCCCAGCCCCTAGCGCTCGTGCGTGTGAGCAGGATGCACACGGCCACCCCTGCAGAATTCCCAGCTGAGATGAAGTCACAGCAGGAATGGCACGATTGACAAACTAACCTTTAGGGGCATAGCGCAGAGAACAACACCATGCTGGACACGTTAAGGAATGAGCTGCGGGCGCTGACAGTGTCTTCTGTGAAGGATTCTCCGTTCACATTGGCTTCTTCTGTTGAATGCCACAGACAGCAGCTGTATGTGCCTCTGCCAAGTGCCAGAGCCTGCCAGCTTTGGCTGCGTTCGTTTGGGCAAAATCTGAGACAGGCCTCCCCGGGTCAGGCACCAGGGAATCCATTTGCACGCTCTTGTTTTATTCTGTTAGTGATCAGAGACACGATAAGGGAGTTTGATATTTGCTCAGCCTGTAGGACTGGGAAGGAGGGAGAAGGGGAGGAAAGTAATGAGGGGGAAGGGAAAGAGCATGCTTTGTGTCCCCTTGGCAAAAGGAAGGGCATTCCTTGTTTGCCAAAACCTGTGGTATCGTCTCTCTGCCAAGGAGTATTACTTACCCTCCAAAAGGAGGTCGTCAATGGAAAACCCGCTGTTGGGATCAAGACACCCCTTCTGCACACCAGGTACCACTCCCCATTTGTGGCCCCACCTCTCCTGGCAGCCAGTAAAGAGGGTCTTTCTTCCTCTCAAGGTGCATGCCTTGCAGTCCACAAGTGGCTTTCAGCCTGACGTTCACATTCATCTCTTGAGCCCACACAAGTCTGTCACACACAGGTACATGTGGCATGTACATGTATATATCTGCATATAAGTACAGTATTCATGTCTGCACACGAGGGCTCTCACATATAGAAACTGACTCTTCTGCTCAGTGCTGGGGCTGGTGGCCTGGACAAAACTCCTCAGGTGCAAGCACAACGTGGGGGGTTCTGAACTCTTCATTCCAGGGCCACCTTTCCACTTTTCATTCCCTTCCCAGATTGTCACTCTCTGCAGGGACACAGCATAGTGCAGCCCCTTCCTGCTGGCCCTGCCTTGGGGGACAGTCCTCTCCCTGGGCATCCCCAGTCTCTTTGGGGCAGTCATCTCAGCAGTGGACCACTGGCCAAGAAAGGGACCCCAGAGAGGCTATTGACAAGGTATCTGGCAGCACCCTCTGCTTACCAAGTGTGTGTAACATGGATGGAAAAGATCCCAGCCTCTTTCCAGTCTTACTATAAATGCGGCCAGTGAATTCGAGAGTCTGCACTTGGTGGGCATGAGCCCCGTCCTTGCCAGGAAGGGAGGCGTCAGGCCTGCAGAGCTCATCAAAGGGACGACACAGTTGGCAGCCTTAGATCCCCCATGTGAGATGGAGGAAAGGCAGCACTGACAGTGCTCACATGTAGTTCAGATGAACACCCCCCACACCCCACCCCAGACACACACACAAACGGACCTGCTGCACCAGCCCCAAGCCCTTCGGTCAGCCTCTAGGATAAGGGCCGGAGTCAGACAGAGGTGGAAGCCACCTTTAAACACAGCTCTCTTTCCACCTCCCCAGGCTACCTACCTTCCCGAAGAAAACCCTCTTGCCATCAAATCACCCCCAACTCTTGGCCACCCAGCATTTGTCAGAGCAGGACTGGGCTCCATGGGGTTTTCAATGGCTGGGTTTTTGGAAAGAGATCGCCAGACCTTTCTTCAGAGTCAGATATGGGAAGATTTGCACTTTCAACCTTTCCATGAGGAGCCAAGAGGCACTCCCTCCATTTGAAATACCCAACGAGATGTGTCTGCTCTCACTCCTGGTAGTAGGAAAGGACCTCCAAGCCAGCCTCTCCTCTCACCTCTGAGGCCTGGTCTCCACGTTTCTGTTCTGGGCCTGAGAGAGCCAGGCGGGCCTCCATAAATACCTGGTGATTGGGTCCTCTCCAACAGTCCATGGTTACCCTTGGGGTGTGGCATTACATTTGAGTTCAGGGAGGCTGCCCCAACAAGGAAGGGAGCCACCTAATCCCCTGCATGACCTCCACACATTGAGGGATCTCTAAAACTACTCAGCAAAGCCCCGAGGACTTCAGGGGAGATTGCTCCAGTCCTGCGTGGTGCTGGGGGGCATTTTATAGCGTGGCCTGGCAGCATGTACACAGTGGAATGGCATTTGGGAAGCGTGGGAACCTCCAGCAATCGCTCATGCCTGAAGCCCACTCTTCCTGACTGAGGCCAGGAGGCTTATTAAAGTCTTTCAACCGCAGCTGAGAAGAAGGAACTTTGTTCAGCGGAGCCCATTGAAAGAAAGCTTCCCCTTACCATGAGAGCCTTTGAGCAAAGAGAAACCACCAACTTGTGCTTGGAGCAGGCACCTGGAGAAAGTTCTGACTTGACAATCTGCTTCCAGAGGTGACTGGCCACTGTCCTGCGACCCAGAACCACGCAGGATCACATCAGATGTAGGACAAAGAACCATCTCTGGGAAAGGCAGGGAAAGAGTGGAGGTGCTGGGTTCTTCCAAAATGTCAGAGGCCTCCATGATAGAGGAGTGCCCAGAGCAGAAAGGTGTCAGGAAGCTCAGGAAATGAGAGATACGTCTGCCTGGCCTCTGAGGAGCTTGGGGTCTGTGGCACAGGGGCCCGGCTGCCTCAGTTAGGTGGATGTCCAAACCAGATAATGGGCAATGCAGTAGAGGATTGCTAGTCTTGGAAACTGACACTGTTGATGGTTGCAGTGTTGTCATGTAAAGAGATGATTTGAGTTCTCAGGAAAGACTCCCTGGAGTATTTAGAGGAAGGCCTGGGCCATATGACTACACCACGCTTTCAGTGGTTCAGGGAAAGACACCGCCCATCAAGCAGATCAGGCGAAGGATGTATGGATGTACTTTGCATGGTTGTGATTGCGATGCCTTTTGGAAATGAATTCCATATTAAAAATTTTGTTGTTGCTGGTTTCTGAGAAACTTCCAGCAGCAAAAGTTGTTCCTGGTGAGTCGGGCCATCTGAGATCACATTCCAAAGTTCTCAAATACCCACTAGGTGTCAGAAACCTCCACCTACTCCAAGTTTGCAAACCAAAGAAGGGCACAGACAACGAAGTGGTCAAACCAGTGAATGGGCTGGACGTCTTACGCGGACGCAAGAGAGCCAGAAGCACGCAGTGACGGTGGAGGTGTTCCCTGCCGCCACCCCACTGATCTCCGCGTCTGTGCCACCCCAGGGCAGCGCTGTGCCACCCCAGGGCACGGGACTGGCGCCGGGAGACCCGCGAGCCCTTAAAGTGTGGTCCCGCCCGCCGCCGTCGCGCGCCCAGGAAGCGGTCTCCAGCCTCCAGGCAGGCTGCCATCCTCTCCCCGACGGAGGGGGGCGGCCGAGAAGTCCCCGCGCGCGCGGCCGCCAGACGAGCGCGGCAGGACGGCGCCACAGCGCCATCTCGCGGCCTTGCGGGGCCCTGCGCCCACTTCGCCCGCCGTCGCCGCGCAGGGCCTGGGCGGGAGGGCTTCCTTCATAGCCCCACGAGCGGGAGCCGCTCCTCCTTGAGAGGAACTGAGGCCAGCACGCCGCACGGCTGGGGCCTCTTGGGCTCGGTGTGGATGGGCCCTGGCGTGGGCTGGCGGCGCGGGAACGCGCAGGGAGGGAAGCGCCGGGCGGCGCGCGGACGGTCCCCCACCCCCACCCCCACCCCCACCCTCCAACGCTGCGGGCCCAGGGCGGACGCTGCGGACTCCTCGCGCGCAGCTTCTCTGACCCGGGCGCGCGCGCGCAGCCCCGGGGGGCCTCCGATCTGGGGGGCCGCCCTGCCACCGTGTCCCCGGCTGCCGCGCTGTGGTCCCGGAGGGCCCTCGGGACTGGGAGAATCGTGGGCAGCCGCCCGTGCGCGGCGTCTTGCCCTGGCCACGCGGGGTCTCCTCCCGACGGCTCTGTTGCCCGGACCTTGGAGGCCTGGGGAGACCTGGGAATCAGGATCCCACAGCGCTTCACCCGGGCCGTCCTGTGCACCCAGGGCCCTCACACTAAGTGCCAGCGCGACCCCACACAGGAATGCTGGTGGACACCCCCCACGACTCCAAGAAGGCGTGTAGGGAGGACATTTCCAGGCACGTTGGCACATTCAACACGTTTAGGGCAAGGCTTGTAAGGAAGGCATCTCTGGGCCCGTCCACGGGATTACCCCCCAGGGTGGGTCCCTCCACCCGGGGAATTCTGACGACCAGACTCATCGGACGTGGGCCTTTGCCAATCCGAATAAACGATGTTCGGACCCCGCCACCATCGTGCCGGTCACCCCATGTAGGCACTGGACTGATGGCAGTGCAGGACTACGCCAAGCTCAATGCCATTAAATGGATTCTGTCTCCGTATCCCTACTGGACTGTGGCTTTCCAAGGATGTGCAGCGTAACAGGGGCAGAAAGCCTGTCTTTCTCCCCGAAAGAAACTCATGGGTTTGAACTGCTATGTAGGTTAATTGAAAGAGTGGTTCATCTGTGACTTAGAAGGCATGCCATGACTCCTCTCTCTCTCTCTCTCTCTCTCTCTCTCTCTCTCTCTCTCTCTCTCTGTGTGTGTGTGTGTGTGTGTGTGTGTGTAATATATGCAGTGTATATAATATGATATGTATATTAGCGGTCCCAGGGACAACTTGTCCCTCAGGCAGCCTGAGCATCTCAGACATCCACTTCATGGCCCTAAGTGCCAAGTGGGCCAAGGCCTAGGCCGAGCAGTGGGCTGAGGCAGGACAGTGGGCACTTCCACCCCGAGCTTATTTCCACCCCTAGTTTCGTGGGATCGATGAATGCCATTGATGTCCAGAGGTAGAGTTGTCACCTGCTCGCTTCTGGGCAACTAGTCTTCATGCAATAGACCTATAGTTATAGGGCACTTTCTCCCCTGGAAACGGACTCGCCTGACCTGCTAACACCACACTGCAGTCACCCTGCAAGACCAGCAGTCACGCTGCCCCAGGCTCCCAGAGCACCTTCTTCACAGAAGCCACAAGGTGGCCAGGCAGGGCATGGTGAATCTCACGAGACTGTCATACATGGGTGCCGCCCAATCAGTGCAAGCTCAGGGCAACCATGGCTGGGTCTGAGCAGAACTGTGCTCCCAGGTGTGTTCATCGGGGTAGACTAGAGAAACAAATTCATAAGCATGCATTTGTGTATAAAAAAGAGGTTTATATACAAGAGCACCTGTACATTACGAAAACGTCCCATCCCAGTCCTATCCCATATGTCCGATACCAATCCATAAGTCCTCTTCAGAGCACATGCAATGACACCAGGACAATCACAGGCCAGTGGTGCAGAATCTTGTGTACCCAGTGGCATTGTCAGCATCTCAGCGCTGGCAGGGAACCTCTCTACATGGCGTTTCCAGCTTCAAAGGTCTAGTTACATCAGGGTAGGTCCGTGTGGCTTCTTCTCTGGGATGTTTCATGGGGAGTCAGCCTTGTGCCTTATCAGTAGAGCATCCACAAGGGACTGAGTCATGAGTCTCTCACCTCCAGGGGGGAAATAGACCAAATTTCCCAGAATTCTCAGGAGGAAGCCATGCCACACAGAGGTCTCATTGGCTGTCTCTAGATTGACAGGCTAGACTCCACCCCGACACTCTTAATCCTCAAATTGACACCAGATTAGACTGCCCCACCAGGGCTCTCTGCAGCTGGTAGTTCAGAGGGTGATCATCAGGCTGTTCCTCCAAGGGCTTCTGAGCAGACTAGAACTGCGAACTCGCTGGTGAGCCGCCCAGTGCACTAACCGTCGGCGCCACCCAGGAGTCCGTTACCACGCCCTCTCCCGCAGGCTCTGCGTCTCAGAAAGCTGCAAAGAATCAGTCTCAGCTGCCTCTGGCAGGCCTGCTGTCCTGCCCTCTGCCATGTCAGGCGTCTCTGCTCCCTTTCCGAGAGCTGCTCCATGGCCGAGCCTGGCTCCTCTCCCAAAGTTAGTGGGTGGAAGCTGCCCCCGCTTCCACACAGATTGTGGAGGGAACTGTAACCATCCAGGCGGGGGTAGGGTTGGGGGGTGGGGCAGAAGCGGGGGAGGGGGCGGTAAGAGGCAGAGAGGTGCTGATATAGGGCCCAGCCTGAGTTTCTGCCAAGGAAGCTGAATCCCGTGGGCGGTTGGTCTTCTGAGCCAATTTGAGAGATCAGAAACCCTTCTCCATCTAAAAATAGTTCCCTTATCCTTTGTTTTTTCTTCCTTTGGGCAAAATGTCTTTATTTTGCAGACTCCACTTGATAAAAGGGAAACGAGAAGAAACAGCCTACAAGTTGAACAGGAGGAAGGGGGTTGTATAAACCAGGGTTTGTGCGGGGGTTGATGGAGCTTTTCATGAAGCCAGATCCTGGGCCACTGCGTCGATTCTGGCTTAGGGTGGCCCTGTAGGGCGCACTGGAACTGACCCGCAGAGTCAGTCTCCGAGGCTGTGAAGGTCACGGCCACAGAGGAGCCTGGCATCTTTCTCTCACCCCCCCTTCACCCCTCGTTAGCAGCTGAGACCTAAAGGTGATGCTGAAAAAGACAATGTTTTTTATTACCCTGATAGGATTCAAATAATGATTTTTAAAAGGTGGAAGGAACATTACATGTAAGGTAGGATAATGTATGGTGCCTCGTTTTTCAAGAACCAGCACTAGAGGTACGTGCTCCAAAATGCCACAGCCTTCTGGGGTGCTGTTAGGGAGTTGGGGAGAAGTATATAGCAAGCTGCAATTCACGAAAGAAAAGGTGTTTGCCTCAAGCCCCAAGGAAAGGGAGACTCCCTGTGCAGAGAGGCTGGGAGACCAAACCACGGACTGGGAGCCAATCTGAGAGGCAGCGGCCGCGGCACTCGGGGAGAACAGTCTGGGACAGGCAACTGCAGACAGCAGCAGGCAGCTGCACAGAAGGGTCCACAAGGGAGGTAGGTCTCTGGGGGCTTTTTCCAGACCAGCTCACAAACAATGCGGGTGAGGTCAGTTGCTGCAATGACTTGCACTTAGTACAGGAGATGCATTGCTGGTGGCTGCTATTGTATGCACCAAATTGTACAATGTGACCAGATGTGATCTGGCCGGGCTAAGGGGTGAGCTGGAGACACACTCGGGGACCTGCTTCGCAGAAACAAAGTCTTCCGGAGTGCCGACCCTCCGCGAGGACGGCCTGAAGCCTCAGAGCCTCCTGGGACGCGAGCTCCGCCCGCTAAGTCTGTCCTCTGCAGAGGGGTCGTGCCCCCAACACAACCTCCGGGCCTTTCCATGGGGACGGCGGGTCAGACTGACGGTGATCCGAGTCCTGCCCACGCTCCTCTCTCTCTGCAGGCTGAACTGGCCACACAGCAGGCTCAGCTGCATCTGTCTGTGTGGCATGTTTTTTCCATCCTTTCCCCTTCCCTGAACCTTTGCCAGAACCATCAGTCCAAGAGGAATGGGGAGCCGGTGAGCCCAGGAAAGCCTCCCGCATCCCTCATTTAAGCGGGGTTTGGGAGTGTGACTCTGATGTACACGTTGGTGGGTGAGGAGTTCATGAAAAGATTTGGTGTCTGCAGGCATTCCGTCAGCCCGACTGAAGCTGAGCCGTTTCCTTAGACAGAGGGGGATTCCAGAGTAACTTTAAAACACAAGTCTCCCTGAGGGTGGGAGAGCCAGGGAGGGAGGGGGAAAGGAGGAGTTGATACCAAGGGCTTGAGATAACGTATGTACAAATGTGCTTAACACAGTGGATGTATGGATTGTGATAAGAGCGGCGAGAGCCCCCAACAAAGTGGTTTGTAAGCAGAAATGAACGTAAAACCAACAGTATCTGTCTGGCGACCTCAGTGGGATGGAGGGCAGGGGCAGCAACGGCAGGTCCATGCTGGGACAGCTGGCAGCTATCTGAATCGAGATAAATGGGCAAAGGTCGAGGGACAGCATGAGCAGTCAGTATTGCTTCCTATCCCTTCCATTTGTTCGGCACAGTTTACAGCTGCAGCTGCAGCAGCCTGTGCCAGCTCCTTCTCCATTTGAGCAGGAAGGATGTGGGTCTCATTTGCCCAGAAATGGATTTAGAAGCTCAAAGCTCTCCCAGACTGGGCTTTGGTTTGTGCAACGCTGCCATCGTGTGGCCTCGGTGGGTATAATCCTTGGAAAACAACCTAGGTTAAGTAAGTCTTTACCCTGTTACCTAAAGGCCTCCAGCTTGAACCCAGGTGGTTCCAAGAAGTCCTAGCAACCCTATAGGACAGGGTAGAACTGCCCTTGTGAGTTTCTGAGACCCTAACTCTTTTTATTCGACAAGAATTCTTACTATTTATGTTAGTAGCAGTTTATTTTGTTATCATTTTATTGGGAGCTTATACAACTCATCACAATCAATACATACATCCGTTGTGTCAAGCACATTTCTACATTTCTTGCCATTATCATTATCAAAATATTTACTTTCTACTTGAGCCCTTGGTATTAGCTCCTCATTTCCCTCCTCCCTCCCCACTCTCCCTTCCCTCATGAACCCTTGATTATTTATAAATTATTATTATTTTATCATATCACTGTCTGACGTCTTCCTTCACCCGCTTTCCTGTTGTCTGTCATCCAGGGAGGAGGTTACATGTAGATCCATGTAATCGGTTCCCCTCGTCTACCCCTAATCACCACTCTCAGCACTGGTCCAGGAGGGATCCACCTAACCTGGATTCCTTGAGTTTCCAGTTCCTATCTGTACCAGTGTACATTCTCTGGTCTAGTCGGATTTGTAAGGTAAAATTGGGATCATCATAGTGGGGGCGGGCAGGAGGTGGGATGGGAAGGAAGCATTTAGAAACTAGAGGAAAGTTGTATGTTTCATCATTGCTACACTGCATCCTGACTGGCTCTTCTCCTCTCCACAACCCTTCTCTAAGGGGATGTTCAGTTGCCTGCAGATGGGCTTTGAGTATCTACTCCTCACTCCCCCTTATTCACAATATGGTTTTTTGTTTTGTTTTGTTTTTTGATGCCCGATAGCTAGTCCTATTGACACTTTGTGGTCAGACAGGCTGGTGTGCTTCTTCCATGTGGGCTTTGTTGCTTCTCAGCTAGATGGCCACATGTTTACCTTAAAGTCTTTAAAATTCCAGACATGGCCAGGCGTCATCAGCATTCTTCACCACTTTTTCTTATGCACCCATTGGTCTTCAGTGATCATATCAGGAAGGTGAGCATACAATGATATGATCCTTTATTCTTTGATGCCTGATCCCTCATCCCTTTGGCAACTGGTGATCACACAGGCTGGTGTGCTTCTACCATGAGAGCTTTGTTACTTCTCATCTAGATGACCACTGTTTATCTTCAAGCCTTTAAGCCCAGACACTATATCTTTTGATAGCTGGGCACCATCAGCTTTCTTCACCACATGTGCTTATGCACTTGCTTTGTCTTCAGCGATAGTGTCAGGGAGGTGAGCATCATGGGATGTCAGCTTAATAGAACCCATGACTCTTTAAGAGAGTAGAAAACCCAGTCTTTCTCCATGCCATTCTCAGAGTGGCTGATGGTGTCAAACCTCCAGCCTGGCAGTTAGCAGCCCAGCAGTAATCGACTCAATGGCGGTAGGTTTGGTTCCACAAAAGAAAGACCTGATGGAAGAAGCACACCAGCCTGTGTGATCATGAGGTGGTGAAGGGATCCGGTGTCAGGCATCAACGAGCTAAAATTATATTATTATTAATAAGGGGGAGTACAGACTGGGGACCCAAAGCCCATCAATAGGTGAGGTGACATCCTCTTGCAGAGGTGTTACAAGGAGGAGATGAGCCAGTTAAGACACATGGTAGGAGCAATGAAATATGCAGCCTCCCACCCATTATCATGACCCCAATTCTACCACATAAATCCAGCTAGACCAGGAGATGTACAGTGAAGTTGGAAACATGGGAAACTTAGGATAGATGATCCATCAAGACTAGTAATAGTAGTGGTAATACCAAGAGGGTGAAGGGATGGAGGAATAGAAAGGGAAAACCAACTTCAGGAATCTACACGTGCCTCCTCTCTGGGGCACAGACAACAGGGAAGTGAATGTTGGGACACATTGTACAGTGTACAGTATGAAAAAAATAACAATTTGTAAATTACTAAGGGTTCAAGGGAAAGGGGGAGAGGAAGGGTAATATAGGGAGCTGATACTGAGGGCCTGGAGGGAGGGAGGATGTTTTGAGAATGGTGATGGCAATGGGTGTGTAAATGTGGCCTGCATACAATTGATGTTGGTATGGATTGTGATGGGAGTTGTATGGGCCTCCAATAGAATGATTCATTAAAAAAAAGGGGGAGAGAGGAAAGGGGAGTTTTTTTTATTTTTAAAGAGGAGCTGTACCAAGGGCTCAAGTGGAAAATGTTTGGAAATGTATGTGGCAGCATGTGTGCAAATGTGCTCGATACAAATGATGTACTGAATATTGTAGTACCTGTAAGAGCCCCCAATAAAATTATTTTTTAAAAAAAGACCTGATGATCTACTCCCATAAATTTTACCCCCTAGAACGTCCTATGGGCAAGTGCTCCTCTGTCGCATGGGTTCCCCAGGAGTCCACATTGGCTGAGTGGCATCTAACAATTGCATACTGCCTGTGAGTTTCTTTTAAGAATATGTTTTCACTGACGCCAGTAACAATGTATGATCAGACATAGATAGCACAGCTAGTGGCACAGTGGTTACGCAGAGTAGCAAGGTCAGCAGCTTGAAAGCAGCAGCCACTCAGAGGGAGAATGATGGGGCCTTATGTCGGACACCCGCCGAGGTAATGCGACTCTGTCTTATGGGGTTGCTGTGAATCAGAATCAATTCCATGCCAATGAGTTGGGGGATTCGGATGGGAGAGGAAAATCGAGTTCTAATTTTTTTTTACCAGTTCCACACCTTTTCCAGGGCATCTCCTGGCCCTGCCCTCAGCAAGATTCCAAACCAGCCAATGCACCAGCTAATGTGGGGTCAACTCCAATCCCTGGTGGCCAGTGTGTACCAGACGGACGGCGCTCATGTGGTTTTCAGTGACTGGCTTTTCTCAAGTAGATCTCTATCACTAGACCTTTTTCCCAGCAGCCTCTGGGTGCACTCGAACGGCCTACGCTTTGAAGTAGGAACGACCCCAGGAATGACCAGAAACGACCGCAATAATGACCAGGAGCCTCAGCCGCTCCTACTTGAGGGTGGTCCAAAGGTCCAACGTGCAAAGCACATGAGAACATCGACCTTGAGTCCTGTATTGCTTTGGGAGACTTAGCACTGCCTAGTCTCAGAAGTGGACAAAGCCCCAGGGCTCCTTGGATGATTGGTATAGGAGCCATGACCAGTCCAGAACAAAGGCATGCTCCAAAGGAGCAGACAAAAAGGAGGCTTTGGCACCAAGTCCTTCCTCAGTGCCTCCTTGGGACTTGGCCACCCTCAGGTCACTCTGGAGCTAGAGTTGGCTTCACCAGCAGACGTGGAGAATTTGAGACCTCAAGGGAAAGCTGAGTCCAGGGTAGGGTTTCCCAACCTTGATTCTGCTGACCTGGGTGAGTCTTGGTAAAGGAGGGTTGTCCTGTGCATTGGGGAAAGTTCAGCAGCATCTCTACTCTCTACGCACTGGGGCACCCTCCCTCTAGCTTTGACAACCAGAGATGTCTCCAGACATGGCCCAAAGTCCCTTTGGCGTGCAGAGCAAAGTTGTCTCATTGAGAGCCACTGCTGTCGGGTGTGCTAGTTCCTGGTACTGTTACAACAGACATGGTGGCCTAAGGCAGCAGGCATGTATTTTCTTGGAGTCCATCATGAGTTGCATAAGGCTAAGATCAACATCAACATGTCGGCAGCAACAGTTCCCTCTGAAGGCTCCTGGGAAAGTCAGTTTCGTTGTCTCCTGCAGCTTCCAGCAGCTACAGTCCTTGGTCCGTGGTCCTTTCCTCTTCACAGCTAGTGACAGCTGAATAAGTCTCTAACACTACATCCATCTGGGAGTCTTCTTCTTTAATCCACTCTGCTGTCTCCCCCTTGAAAGAACCCTTGTGAGAACCCTGGACCCACTTGAAAAATTCAGGATCACCTCCCCATCTCAAAATCCATTATCTCCCCCCCCCCCCAAATCCTGTGTGTTTTATAAGGAAACATATCCTAGGTCCTGGGGACTCACACATGGTTATATTGGGGGGAGTTACGTTTTAGCCAACCATAAGAAGATACCAATGTCATTGGCTCCGGGACTGGAAAAAAATAAATACAAATGAGTGGCAAAGGTTGCACATGGTGAAGCGTGTTTCTCACGGAAGGGCAGCATTGCTGGGGTCTGAAAAAGCAGTTCAAACAAATCTCCCCTATAACCTTCCCTGAGCTCCCAATTTTCAAGCCCAGATTCAACACCTTGCTTTGTACAGAGGAGTACCCTGAGTTTCCAGAAGTGAAGTGGCTATGCCAGCCCCACTAGAGCGCCTGGCGAGAATCAGAAACCCAGGGTGACAGATGCTTAATATGGTGTCAATTTGAGGATTAAGAGTGTAGAAGTGGAGTGTAGCCTGTCAATCTGGAGACAGCCAATGAGACCTTTGTGTGGGTATGGCCTTCTCCTGAGAATTCTGAGAAATGTGGTACTTCCTTATTGGAGATGGAGACACTATCTCTCTGGGCTCACTTCCTGGGAGACATTGCAGTTGACAAGACACATAGAAGTATGCTGAGACCCTAAGCCCTGGAAACTGGAGGAGCCATGGGAGACCCCTGCCAGTACCCCTGCTTAGACCACCACTGGGTCCATAAGACTTCCCACCCACTGGCCTGTGATTGTCCTGGTGTCATTGCATGTGCTTCCTGAGTCTGAAGAGGACTTATGGATTGGTATCAGACATATAGGCTAATATCAAACTTAAAACCTTGAACTGGACTGGCTGGGATATTTTCTTGATGTACAGTTGCTCTTGTATATAAAATTCTTTCTTATACACATAAGAGTTTCTATGGATTTATTTCTCTAGTCTACCCAGACTAAGATGACCACTATTCCTGATTCTGGGACAAAATTTCACCTTGTTGCTTTCAGAGGCAACTCTGACCCATAAACATCTGTGTACCACAGAACAAGCTGTGCCTGGCCTTGCACCACTTCCCAGTCAAGGGTGTGTTCATTGCCATGGGTGTGCCCAAGGGAGCATGTTTCTGACAGTGGTTAGCGGTCATGCACGAGGCCCAGGAGGAAGACTTGATGGTCTACTCCACTGTCATCAGAGAGGGAACCTGCAGGCCCCGGTGCTCTCTCCCAGGAGGCTAGATACCCACAATCGCTTGACCTGGAGCTACCCAGAGGCCTAAGAAGTCAAATAAAATGATCCCCACTGTGTTAGTCCAGGTAGACTAGAGGAACAAATTTCAAAGACACACATATGGATATAAAGAAAAGGTTTATACACAAGAGGAACAGGACATTGAGAAAAATCCCAGCTCAGTCCAGTTCAAAGTCATAAGTCCAATATTAACCCATATGCCTAAAATCAGTCTATAAAGTCTCCTTCCGACTCATGAAGTCACAGGTCAGTGGGTGCAGGGGTCCCCACATGGCTCCTCGCTCCCAGGGCACAGGGTCCATCAACAGCATCTTGTGGTGACAGAAGCAACTCATCGCTGGCAGAGGTCTCCATGTGGCCACCCCAGCTTCAGAGGTCTGGCTCCATCAGGGCAAAGCCATATGGTCTCTCTGCCGGCTCTTCCAGCTTCTCAGATGCTGCCATCTTGTCTTGTCCATGATTCATCGTCTCTGAGACTAACTCCCAACAACTAGGGAGATAGCTTCTCATCTTCACAAGGGAAATATCGCGAGATTTTCCAGAAGTCTCAGGAGAAAGCCATGCCCACATAGAGGCCTCATTGGCTACTCAATGGCTATCTCCACATTAACAGGCTAGACTCCACCCCTACATTTCAATCATAAAATTAACATAAGTACATGACCGCCACACCCACTCACAGCTGTGGAGTGACGGCCACTCTTGTTTGACCTCTCCCAGGGAAGGAAGGCAAGACTTAAGTTGGCTCTGAGCTAAGTATGAGGATTTGCGTGTCAGCAGACAGCACAAACAAATGCCCAGGTGGTGGCTTCAAAGTTTAAGAATCCAGGCACAATGGGCAGAGGCAGGAAGGAGTCTCAAGAAAAGAAGATAGGGGAACACCACTTCCTCTGGATTCTGGGAGCATAAATGGCTCCAAAGAGTAGGAAATCCCTGGAATCTGAGGAAGGGTCATATGGGGAAACCAAGGCAGACTCACTGTGAAGGCAAGCTTTCCACAGGAGAAACAGCCGTGTGCTCACCAGTGCCTGGGAACAGTGAGGAAGCCAAGGCAGTGCCCTACTCCCGGCCCCAGACTAGTACCTGAGAGGTGTCAGCAGAGAGACTATAGATAGGAGGCCAGTGAGCAATTAAGGAAACCAGCAATTTGTACCTAAGACTAGGGACCCCTCCAGGACAATGGTCCGTGTCAGGTGTGAGCAGGGCAGATAGATGCTGCCTTACCAAGGTGTGGTAGTTTGCACAATGTGGTGTTCATTTGAGACTATTAAGAGCAAATGGGGTGCTGGCTTCAGCTGCACATATACTAAAATTGGAACGATACAAAAAAAAGATTAACACGGCCCCTGCGCAAGGATGACACGCAAATTTGTAAAGCATTCCATATTTTTGGCAGTGATGCGGAGAGGAAAAAAAGAAAGAAAAGAAATTCTATATTCCTTCATTAAGAAAAAAAAGAGGAGTCTAGCCTGTCAATCAGGTCACAACTTGATGACCTCTTTTGGAAGAGCTGCAGAGATAAATAGCTCTCTGGAGGCCAGACCCACACTCTCTGCTTCGTCTTCCTGTTGACAAGACACGTGGAGCTACGCAGATGGACCCAGAACCCTGGGACTGGAGGACCCACAAGGACACCCACACCAATGATGAGATGCTTCCACTGTTGGTAGATCAAGAAGATTTTCCACTCGCTGTCCTGTGATTTTCAATTTTATGTGTTGCATGAGTCTGAAAAAGCAGTTCTAGACTGCTATCAGATATATGGGCCAATATCAAACTTATGGGATTGATCTGGACTGGGCTTGGATGTTTTCTTAATAGACAATTGCCCTGCAATATAAAGCTCTCTCTTGTACACGAATGCCTATGAATTTGTTTCTCTACTCAACCTGGACTAACACACAAGGCCACAGCTCAGAGCTGAAAATTAACCCCAGAAAGAAAAAGGCCCCAAGGAAAATCCCAGGTGAAGTGAGACTGGAAGGCTTCTAGAATCAGCTAGACCGTGCTTCTTGCCACAAGCCAGAAAAGCCAGTTTCTAGAATCAGCTAGACAGTGTTTCTTGCCACGAGCCAGAAAAGCCAGTTTCTTGCTCAAGGAAATAGTTTTTCGCACATTAGAGTGAATTGTGCCAGCTCCAGGTGAAATACAATAATACGGCTGCATGAAGCCCTGTGGAGTGCTTTCCTTGGCACTGGAGTCCCTAGATGGTGCAAACAGATAACGTGCTGGACCACTTGACTGACAAGAAAACACTTTTTTGGTTTGGTCCACCCAGACGCACCTCAGAGAAAGAGGTTGGTGACCAAATTCGGAAACACCAGCCACTGAAAATCGAGTGGATCACACCCTTGGGATTGCCACGATTTGGAGACAATGCAGCTAGTCCTGGTATCTTGAGCTCTCTCTACTGAGCCTCCTCGGAAACTGGCGAGACCAGTCTTATCGTCAAGGTTTATACAGCTCAGAGATGTGCTGTGAAGTGAATTGACCGAGAGGAACGCTCAGAAATACTGGGCCAAATCTCTGCCCAGTGGCAGAGGCAGTCCTCCGCAGGTCTCCTGCTCCGACTCTCACTCCAAATGCACCATCGCGAAGGATCAAAGGAGAGTGAGGTGGGAGCCGTCGGAAGAGAGACTTCTCCCCCTACGGGGCTGCTCCTTCAGGCGTGGGAAGGCGACTCCCAGAGTCAGCTCTGTCTCCTGCTGCCAGGGCACCAACACCTAAGCCCTGGTGTCTTTACCTCACCCTACGATCCAAACTTTGATCTCCAGCAAAGTCTGCCAGCTGCCAATCATTGCTTACATTACATATTCTTGAAATCTGTTTTCTTTAGCTTAAATTGAGTCTGCACATCTGTGATGGGAAAGCATAAAGTCTTTTTAGAAATCTCTAGAAAACGTTGACAAAATGAGGAGGGTCACAGAAGTGAGACAGCCCTGAGTTTGGGATTCCAAAATGGAAAGTCCTGGGCCTAGGATCCATGTGGTGAATGCCTAAGAATGCACCTACTAAGAACCCCTAAATTAAGTGCAAAAGTCACACCACATTGTCTTGGAGAAATGAACCATTTCAACTCACACAAAAAATAGGACAGAGTAATTTAAAAATTTGACAGAAATATAAAGCCAGAAAATATTTCTGAAGAAAAATGACATTTAAGTACCTAACAAGGTATTCAAAGGGATGATGTTTAAGAACTTTCAAAACCTTGAGAAAAAAAATTGAAATCTGCAGAGGAAATCAAGGAAATCAGTTAAACTTTAGAAGAATCTAGGAAAACACTACATAAACAAACTTAAATTGAATGAAAATGTGGAAGCCGTACAAAATAGCAAATCAATATCCAAGAGATCAATACTGATATTTATGAAATAAATAAAATACTGAAAGGGGAAAATAGTAGAATTGAGTCATTAGAAGACCAAGTTAGAAAGATTGGTGACAAATCTCTGAATACTAATGTACTAAGGAAACAATCAGAAAAAAATTAATTAAAAAAATAAAACGTAGGAACTAAAGGGAAATATTGCAGAATTCTAAAACAGAAGAGACTATTTTAAAAGGAGAGAGAATATTCAAAGTGTTGTTGAAAGAAAACATTCTTAATATAATTAACGATGAAAAGATAAGCATCCAAGAACCCCAAACTAGATGGATCAAAAAGGAGAAGCACTAAACCATATCATAATTAAACTTTCTAGAAACAAAAACAAAGAAAGAATTTTGAAGGCTGCTTGGGAAAAAAATAAAACAGTATCTAAAAGGAAAGCCAATAAAATTCAGCTGTAATTTTTTTATAGAAACCCTGGAAGCATGAGGGCAATGGGATAACATATATAAAGAACTCTGAAAGGGGGAAAAAAATGTCAACCAGAAATTACCCTGGAAAAAATTGTCCCCCAAATACAGTGGCAAAATTAGGGCATGGACAGATAAAAATAAGTTTATAAAAATTAGAACAACTGGGCTGAGCCCTGGTAGCAGAGTGGTTGCGTGTGGGACTGTGGCCGACTGGCTTGGCGGTTCAAATCCAGCAGCAGCAAGGCTGGGCCTCCCACTCCTACCAGAGGGCATTGATGCCTAAAAAGAATTTTTTTTTAATTAGAACAACCTTACAAGAAATATTAAAGAGAGTTCTTTAGGGAGAGAACCAACAAAGGCACAGACTATGTATGTATGTATGTGACACCACCCAGAATTCAGCACAGACATCAAAGAATGGGGAGACATAGAAGTTGCCAAAGCAAAACAATCCCAAAAGACTGAAAATAGAGAGTAGGTAACAGTTTGCAAAGAATGACAGTTACAAAGTATAAAGAGGGACTAGTGTGAAACCCCTGAACTCAGCACCAAAAATTATGTGAGAGAAAAAAACAAAAAAGTAGCAAAATGACAACAATAAGTTAATACTTATGAAAAATTATACTGAATATAAATTAACTAAATGCACATATCAAGAGATAGAGAAAAGTAAAATAAACAAGAAATACCTATGTACAAGAGACACACGTTAGATAGAATACCAAGAGACTGAAAATCAAAGAATGGGGAGCAAAAGTTTTCAAACATATGGCAATCAAAGAGGAGCAAGAGGAATGATATTAATTTCTGACAAAATAGACTTTAAGGTAAACAGTACCATAGGAAAATGGTCACTTGAAAAAGAGCTCAGAAACATTACAAATATCTAATCACTTGTGATAGTCACCTAACCTGGTGTCAATTTGAGGAATAAGAGTGTATGAGTGGAGTCTAGCCTGTCAATCTGGAGACAGCCAATGAGACCTCTGTGTGGGCATGGCCTTCTCCTGAGAATTCTGAGAAATGTGGTAATTCCTTTCTGGAGGCAGGAGACACTTTCTCTCTGCTCACTACCAGGGAGACATTGTAGCTGACGAGACACATGACCGCATACTGATAGACTCTAAGCCCTGGAAACTGAAGGAGTCAAGGGGAGACCCCTGCCAGCACTTAGATGCTTCTACTGCCACTGGATATCCAAGACTCTGCACCCACTGGCCTGTGACTGTCCTAGTGTCATTGCACGTGTTTCATGAGTCTGAAGAGGATTTTATGCATTGGTATCATACATATGGGCTAATATCGAACTTATGACCTTGGGCTGACCTGGAATGCTTTCTCAATGTTCAATTACTCTTGTATATGAATCTCTTTTTTATACACATTTGAATATCTATGGATTTATTTCTCTAGTCTACCTGGAGTAACACAGCACTCAATTAAAACAGACAAATAAAATCCCCTGCCATCAAGTTACTTCCAACTCATAGGAACCTTGTGTAGGAATACCCTTGGTGATTTCAACAGTGTAATGCTACAAGATTGAGAAGCATCATCTTTCTCTGAAGGAGTGGTTAGTGGTTTCAAATTGCTGATCTTGCAGTTATCAGCCCAACATGTAACCACAGGATTCCTCACTCAATGAAAGAGCCTCAAAATATATAAGCCAAACTAATTGAATTGAGAGAAATATGTAGCTCAACAATAGGGATAAAGGCCTTTATTTACAACTTTCAGTGAAGGACAGGAAAATTAGAAGCAAAACAAGCAGTATAACTAAACAACAAAATCAAGCAACTTGACCTCATAAACATAGACAAATCCTATGCCCAACAGCACAATATACATTCTTTTCCAGTGCACATGAAACTTTCTCCAGAGTAGACCAGACGTTAGGCCACAGATAAACTTCAATTAATTTTAAAACAGCAAAATATTATAAATCACCTCTGGGATCACAGTACTATACAATGAGAAATCAGCAAGAAGATCAAGGGGGAAAAATCAAAGGCATGGAAACTGAATAATACCTTGCTTAAAAACTACTGGACAATAAAAAATAGGAAAATCAAACTCTAAAAATCCTTCAGGATAAAAATACAATATACTTTTTAAAAGCTCAAGGACATAGCAAAAACAGTGCTCAGGGAATAATTTATAACAATAGACACACATCAATTACTAATGAACCAAAAGCAACACTATAATCCAACATCTCAAACAATTAGATGGAGGAAACAGTAAATTAGCTAAGTAAGTAGACAAAGTGAAATAATAAAGATTAGAGATCTGGTAAATAAAAAGTAAAGCAATAAAATCAATAAGACAAGAGGTTGGTCCTTTGAAAGCATTAATGAAATCAACAAAACACTAGCAAACCTAAAAAAGGAAAAGGAGATGTAAATAACATCTTTCAGAGGTGAGATGAGTGATATCCCAAAGAACCAGCTAGTATTGAAAGGATAATAATAGAAGCTATAGTCAGCGAGGCAGAAGGGGAAGAAAGGGGAACCCCTCAGAGTACACATGTCCACCCAAAAGGAACAAGTAACAGATATATGGGTGAAAGGAGACGAGATAGTGTAAGATATGAAATAATAATAGCAATATATAATTGATCAAGGAGTCATGAGGATAGGGGAGGGAAGGGGAAAAAGAGGAGCTTATACCAAGGGCGCAAGCAGAAAATGTTTAATTTTAAAAAAGAAGAAGCTATGAAGAACAAGACTCCAACAAGCTTGAAAATCTAAAACAAATTGAAATTTTCCTAGAAACATACTACCTACCTAAAATACCACAGACCGAAGTAGAAAACTTGAACAAGCAGATAACAAAAGAAGACATTATTTGAGTTATTAGAAATCTCTCAGAACATTTTTTTAAAATTCTGGTCCAGTTAGCTTCACTGACAAATTCTACCAAACAGAAAAAAGCTGACATCAATTCTATTCAAACTATTCTGGATTATATTCTTAAATTGTATGATGAAAATACATCTCTGATTACAAAACCAGACAAAGATATCACTAAATCAGAAAATTAGAGACTAATATCACTCATGAACATAGATAAAAAAATTGTCAACAAAATCCTAGCCAAAAGAATCAAGTAACCTATCAAATAACAGTACTATATCATGATCAAATTGTATTCATACTGTGTCAGGGAGGGTTCTCTTAGAGAAATAAAAATCAGGACACTAGTAATTCTTTTTATATATTTATATAGAGAGAAAGGTATATGAGATAAGAAAGAAACAGTTAATTATCTATAAAGCAGTACAGATTGCTCGGTGCAACTCACTTGCGTGAGACAGCTAGAAGACTGGCAGTCCTTCAAGTCTTGAGGGCCGCTGAGTGGTCCTCTGTAGAGCAATCCAGGCTACCTGGTCACAGGCAGCAAACAGCAGAGCTGGTCACCAACAGTCAGCCAGATGACAGATTCCAACAGTCCCCAGCTCAAGAGATGTATATCCTAGGAGCATGGCAAAGTAGGGCTTGAAGGAACTTCAACTCACAGCTCCACAGTCCACGATTAGGTGTCCCACGGGTAGTGTTGCTTGGAGGCCAAGGCACAGAACGAACAAGGCAGCTCTCTGGTCCGAAGATCCAGAAGCAAGAGAGAGGGCAGGACTCGCTGAGCCCTTCCTATCTCTGGCCTTCAATTCATCCCATGTGTTCATTGGCCGTGCCGTCACAACCGACCCACCAATCTTCTGTGGCTATGTTGGTATAACAAACCTACCCATCACACATACTAAGAATGCAAAGATGATTCTTCAACATTAAAAAGATAATAAATGAAAGATAATAAATGAAATCCAACACAGAAACAAAACAAAAGAAAAGGTCTATCGAATCATATAGATAAATGCTAGAAAGGCCTCTGACACTCATAAAAATAAAACCACACACAATATGAGCAATCGATGGACAATTGCTCAGTATAGTTAAAAGCATCTATACAAAAAAAAATTAATGGCCAACATTAGTATCACCGAGGATAAAGCAGGAGCATCCCTTTGCAAATTGGGACCAAAGAAGATGTCACTTATCAACAATCTGAATGAATGTTGTGCCCGGCATCTCACAGCTACAAGACAAGAAAGGAAAATTAAAGGCATCCAAATCGGAAAAGAAGAATTAAGTTTTTTTCTATCGGCAGATGGTATAATCCTACATAGAGAAAAGTCTAAAGACACAGCAAGAAAACTAATTGAAAGATTCAGCAAAGTGGCAAAGGACACGATGAACATATAAAGACAAGTCATATTGCTTTACATTAGTGAAGAGAATTCTGAAAAGGGAATCAAGGGGGAAATTTTTGTAACAGCCCCCCAAAGGTGAAATGTTTAGGAATAAATTAGCATAGATACAAAAAATCTGAACAAAGAAAACTGGAAACCACTGCTAAGAGACCCAAAAATGCCACATAAATAGCTCATTAAAAAAAAACACACCTCTCAACCTCTACTGTGTTCATAGATAGGAAAATTTAAGACTATGAAAATGCCAACAGTACCAAAATTGAGCTACAGATATAATGCAATTCCAATCTATATTGCAACAAAATTCTTTCAATGGAAGGAAAATCTAATCACCAACTTTATATGTAAATTAAGGAGAGCCCAGAGAAACAAAGCACTACTAAAGAAAAACAAAGTAGGAGACCTCACACTTCTTAATATCAAAAGTTAACACACAGCCATAGTAAAACACTGGGTGTGTTAAAATGTACAACACATGTGATGTGGTACCATGGCAGACAGATTAATGGAACAGAATTGAGAACCCAGAGTAAGCTCACCCACCTACCACAGCTGACTTTGACTAAGGGCTTAAATATAACAAATGGAGATGAGAGACTCTCTTTACCAAACCGTGCTGGCAAAACTGGACATCTATTTGCCAAAAAATGAAAGCGTATCGACCCAAATCTCATACAATGTACAAAAATGAACTCAAGATGGACAAAATGCCTAAAACTAAATCCTAGAACTATAAATTTCATCAATTAAAAATTGGAACAAACCTAGAAGCCTTATTACATGACATAAATACACTATTAAGCACAACTGAAAACACACAAACAGCAGAAGACAAACTGATGGTTAGAATATATAAAAATGAGACATTTTAGTGCACCAAAATATTTCCAAAAATGTATACAAAGAGACTGCACATACTGAAAAAAAATGTTAACAATAGCAATTTGACAAGGGCCTAATCTCAAAAAATATATATAATCTCAAAAAATTGACTATAACAAGAAAAAAATAATTCAGTTTTAAAATGGCAGTGGTTATAGTTAACCAAAGAAGATTTTTAGACAAGCAACAATCTCATACTAAGGAAGTTGTCACTAGCCATTAGAGAGTGCATATCAAATCAACAAGAATTCGTGCACCTCCACAGTGATAGCATTATCAAGAAAACAGCAAATGCTAGTAAAGAGGCACCAGAATCCTCATGCACTGGGAATGCACTGTGGTGGAACCACTGTGGGAAGCAGTATTGTCTTTTCTTTTGAACTTGGAAATAGAAATGTCATATGGCCCAACATTCCCTCTAGTTGCCATCACTTATTTCCTCCAGGTTTATCCATATTATGAGGTACTCTCAAATTCATAATTTTTTAAATTGTGTAGTGTTCCATTGTGTGTTTGTATGTTTGTACCATAGATTTGTTTATCCATTCTTACATGGATAGACATTTAGGTTGTTTTGTTCTTTCTCTCTCTCTCTCTCTCTCTCTCTCTCTCTCTCTCTCTCTCGCTATCATGAACAATGTTGTAGCAAATATGGATGTGCCTGTATCTATTCATGTCACAGCTCTTACTTCGTTAGGATATACGAGAACTCCCCCAATGTAAAATTGAGGAATGGGAGGAACGTGTCACTAAACAAAGTGCTTAGTAAGGAGTGCAGAAGGAGGCATAAATTTGATCTTAAAACTTTGTCAGCAGATGATGAGGCGGGATCTAATCTGGTTTCCAAATTCTTCTGTGTTTTTGGTTTGTATTGTTTTCTTTGGTTTTTGTCTGTATTAGAGTGTATCACAGAGGTATTATGTCAATGGAGGTCATGCTCTTGAAGCTGTGTTATATGCCTTTCCATTTTTCGGTATATGAAACCCGGGATTGATGAACATAGAATGACCCCCAAATAAAATAGGGGAAGAAGGGGGGTGCGATTGAAAAGAAGGCGATGTCAAAGAGTCCATGTAAATAAAGAGTAGTTAGAAACAGATTGTTGGGCTGAGTCCCGGCGGCGTAGTGGTTGTGTGCAGGAGTGCGACCCATTGGGATGGAGGTTCAATTCTAGCAGAGGCTCCACAGGAGCAAAGCCTGGGTCTCCTACTCCCACCAACAGAGGGCAGTGATGACCCCCCTCCAAAAAAGAAACAGTTTATTGTAGCAATTGTACATTCTACTTGATGTGATTGAAGCATGCAATGATATATGTATTAAATCCCAACTAGTGAAAAATAAAACCTTCAATGACAACCAAAAAAGTATGATGAAGAAATCAGATAGTGCTGGCTATCAGAAAGATAGCATCTGGGATCTGAAAAGCTTGCTTTAAAGCAAGCTACGTCTACACCTGCCAGTGTGATCTGAGGACTGTAAATAATACAATCTAAGACCAGAGGAGGGAATGGTATTAGAACCTAAATCCTGAACGCCCAATTTGCAGAAAGCTATAGATCAGTAATTCTCAACGTTCCTCATGCAGCAACTCTTTAATACAGTTCCTCAGGTTGTGATGACTCCTAACCATGAAATTATTTTTGTTGCTACTCCATAACTGTAATTTGCTACTGTCATGAATTATAATGTAAATTAAAATTTGCAGGATGCATTTTCATTGTTACAAATTGAACATAATAAAAGCATAGAGATTAATCAAAAAATAATATGTAATTATATATTGATAGATATTTATTTCTAGTTACTAATAAATAAAATTTTGTCTTGAGTATGGCATAGCATGGGTAGCAGTTAGACGACATTGCTCCATTTTGTGACAGCATGTGTTAAAAACCAATGTCAGTGCGAAGGTTGAGATAGCTTCTTTCTCACCATATCAGAAATTCTTGGGGCAGGCTTTGACAAGCACAACGAAGCTCATCTTCCACAATAAGTCCACTTCTGTATTTAGACTTGATAGCCAGGAAGCTGGAAAACCCTGTTTCACAAAGATATGTTGTTGGAGATAGAAGAAGAAGGCACAACACAGTCTCAGACAGCAGCATATGACTGTAAACACTTGGTCCAACTACAAATACTTTTGTAATTGGCCTTGTAGAGAAGTCAGTTCTCGCTGCATCACTGTTAATAAGTTCAATTAGCTCCTCTTATCCTGCCGCAGGAACTTCAACTTTGACCGTGAATGGGCTTCTGGCAAGTGCAAATGAAGTGTCAGGTAGATCTGGAAAGTGCCATGAAATTTCATGTGCAAGCATGTGCAAGTGCTCTCTCACAGACATTATCTTCATATTCCTTTTGTCTGATTCAATGTCATGTTCCTCAAAGAAAGCAGATAAGGTAGGCAACATGCAAATTTTATTTTGATCCAACTTTTTTTGACAAAGTTTAAGTTTTATTTGGAATGATGGTATCTTCTCAGACAAGTTGAGGCATGTTGCATTAGGTCCTTGCAGTGATAAATTCAACTCACTCAAGATGGCAAAGATGGCAACCAAGTAAGCTACTTTCTGCAGTTCACTTTTCTTGCTGAAAAGGTCTTCAAATTGTGGCCTTGCTTTCTGATTTAAAAACATTTTGAATTCATCACAAAGCTCAAAAACATGTCTTAAAACTTTTCCTCTAGACAACCATCTCACTTCAGTGTGAAATAGCAGAGCATTGTTTGGTGCATCCAACTCATTGCATAGTGAAAACAGTTCGACTGTTTAAAGGGCTTGCCTGTACAAAATTGACAGAACTTATGACGCTTTTCATTACTTCTTGTAACTCTTCTGGCAGCGTCTTTGTTGCTAATATTTGTTGATGAATCATAGAGTGAGTTCCAATGTCTTTTGGTGGCTCATTCAGTACTAAACATTGAAATCCAGATCAACATCCTAGCCTAGCTGGAGCACCATTTATGCAAACCTTTTCCCAAGACATCTTAAGCTCTTTCATTAATGAACCAACTGTGTCAAATACACCACGTGCAATAGCAGTTGTTTCAAGAGGTTTGTGAAAAAGAAAATCGTCTTTAAAGTCACCATCATTAATATACCTCATGTAAACCAGTAACTGTGAATAGTTTGCAATGTCTGTAGATTCATCAAGCTAGATGCTAAATATGAGAAGTTAAGCAGATTTAATTTCCTGGATTACCTGATCAAGAATATCAACAGATATGTCATTTATTCTTCTGTGAACAGTTTCATTAGGTAAGAAAATTGCACTCAATTTCTTTAACAAATCCACTTCTGATCATAACTCAAACAATGTCTTTGGCCACTGGCAACAGTAAATGCTCAGCAATGGTGTGCGGTTTCATAGCTCTGGCGGTTCTCAGTGCCACCAAATATGAAACTTCAATGGCTGTTACATTTTATTTTTGGTACCTGCCACCAGTGTCAATTCTGGCTTTCTTGAGTCCATCAGCTTTGCTTCTAAAATAGTCAGTATCCTTGCCGGCAAACCTCAGATGCTTGCTATCAAAATGACATTTTAGTTTGCTCAGTTTCATAGAACTTCACAACAAATAACACATTGCTGTTTATCAATTCCTGTTGTAATTATTGAGGTAAAACCATACTGTAAAAAATCCTCACTATATTTTCCTTTCTTAACATTCTTCTTTACATTGTCCATTGTCATGGGGTGGTTTGCTAATGAATATAATATATAACAATTGCTTTAACAATACAAAAGATGATAAATGGCATAGTTTAGTCAATTCAGTTCATTAAAGTTTCTTATGATTGACCATTCTCTGTGGGTTTTTGACATACCTGTTACTATAACAGGCTTGGCGCCATAATGTACTTACGGGGACCAGTCACATATATGTAGAGAACAGTTACTGTGTAGAAAGCAGCTGCTGTGTTGAAAGTGGCTACTCTGTTAAAAGCAGCTACTGTTTTGAAAGCAGCAATATTAGAGGTAAAATGACATTTCATGAATTATCATTACTGGGTAAATGCAAAATTCATGTACTGTAAAATCATCAACTACTGCAAAAAATATATATGTCTGTACCATGGGAACTTTAATCTGGAAACTGATATTTTTATGTTGAGCTGAGGCTGATGTGAATACTGCCCCCTTGTGACAGGTCCGCATAAGTACATTATGGCGCCAAGCCTGTTACATACACCTGTATTTGTACAAGATGTATGTGATGGGGTTGGAGTGATGATGTCATAATGCAGGGTACTTATATGGGGGCATATCTGCATGTACATGGGCCTGCCTGGAAATAGAGGAGCAGTTCCTAAGACCATCGGAAATATGTGTTTTCTGATGGTGTTAGGCAACCCCTGTGAAAGGGTTCTTCCACCCCCAAATGGGTCACAATACACAGGTTGGCGCTACTGCTATACATGAAATGAAAGCCCAAAATCCACTTGCAGGGTCTCAACTTTAATTACGCCTCTGGCGAACTCCCTGGCTGTTGACCAGGGATGTGAATAGCCTTGCTATCAAGCAAAGTACAGTGGCAAGAGACTATGATAGTTACACAATCTCCTATCAATTACGTCACAGCTTGATGACCTCATTTGGAGATGCTACAGATAGAAATAGCTCACTGGAGGAAATAACTCACAAAGCACCCACACTCTGTGCTTTTTCTTCCTGCTGAAAAGGTACATGGAGCAATGCTAGAGCCCTGGAGCTAGAGACACCACAAAAGACCGCTGCCTGAGCTAAGATGCTTCCACAGCCACTGGATTCACAAAACGTTTCTGCTACTGGCCTGCGATCTTGCATTCGGCATCATTACATGTGTTGTGTGAATCTGAAGAGGAATTTTCATATTGGCATAGGACATATAGGCTAGTATCGGACTTGTGAGCTTGATCTGGGCTGGGATGTTTTCTTCATCTACAATTACTCCTTGACATAAAGTTCTCTCTTATACACATGTGTGTCTATGAAATTTTCTCTAGTCAACCCAGACTAACACAGAGGCTAATGGAGATGTGTTGTTGTTTTTAGGCACCATTGAGTTGGTTCCAACCTATACCAACCCTATGCACAACAGAACAAAACACTACCCAGTCCCACACCATCTCACAATTATTTTTATGCTTGGAGCCATTGTTGGAGCCACAGTATCAACCTATCCTCCGTCCCTTTTGCTATCTCCTCCTTATATTACTAAGAAAAATGTCCATCTCCAGGGACTCCTGACAAGATGCCCAAAGTACGATGGCTTGACTTCTTCCAAGACAGATTTGCTTGTCCTTTTAGCAGTCCCTGGTGCTTTGAATAATCTTCTCAAGCACCACAGTTTAAATGTTTCAATTCTTCTATGGTTTTTATTATTCAATGTCAAACTTTCACATGCATATGAAGCAATGGAGAATCACATGGCTTGGGTCAGGCAAACCTTAGTCCTAAAAGTAACATCCTCGCTCTTCAGTATTGTCATTTATCTAAGACCTAGTCCTTTGATCTCTTGACTGCTGCTCACATGAGCATCGACTCAACCAAGACAAAAATCATCGAAAACTTCCACCTTTTCATTTTTCATGATGTTGCCTATTGGTTCAGTTATGAGGATTTGGGGTCACCTTGACATTGAATCATATCCATACTGAAGGCTACAATCCTTAATCTTCATCAGCAAGTGGTCAAGTCCTCCTCACTTTGATCAAGCAAAGTTGTGGCATCTGCATATCACAGGTTGTTAGGAAGTTTTCCTCAATCCTGATGTCAAGCAACTTAGTTTCTCTGATGATTTGGTCTGCATACATATTGAATAAGTATAAGTTCACCTTACCTTTTTGTAAACCACAGTATTCCCCTGTTCTGTTTGCATAAAACCTCTTGATCCATATACAAGTTTCACATGAGCACAATAAAGTGTTATGGAATTTCTATTCTTCACAAGGTTATCCATAATTTGTTATGATCCACACAGTCGATTGCACTGGCCTAGCAAATAAAACACAAATAAATATCTTTCTGGTATTATTTACTTTGTTCCAAGATCCTTCCAACACTAGCAATGATATCCTTTGTTGTCTCCTGAATCCAGCCTGAACTCTGGAAACTTTTTGTCAAAGTACGGCTGCAAACATTGTTGAAATATCTTCCACAAAATTCTACATGCATGTGATACTAATGACACTGTTCTATAGTTTGAGCATTGTGGGGTCATCTTTCTTTGGATGAGCACAGTTACAGATCTCTTTCAGTCCGCTGACCAAGCAGTTGTCTTCCAAATTTCCTGGTTGAGATGAATAAGTGCTTTCAGTGCTTCATCGGCTTGTTCAAAAATCCCACTTGGTATTCCATCGAGTCTTGGAGCCTTGTTTTGGGCCAGTACTTTCAGTGTAGCTAGAACTTCCCCTCCAGCACCACTGGTTCTCGCTCATATGCGACCTCCTGAAATGGTGGGATCTTGACCACTTCTTTTTGGGACAGTGACTCCATAGATTCTGTTCATCTTCTTTTGACCTTCCTACATCATCCAACTATTTGCCTATAAAATCTTTGAATATCGCACACTCAATAATGCAGATGTATGGAGATTAAATTTTAATGCTTTACATCATTTGTTTTCCCTTTTTTTATTAAAAAATCGTGTTATTAGGGGCTCTTAAAGCACTTGTAACCATCCACACATCAATTGTATCAAGCATATCCATACATATGTTGCCATCATTACTTTCTTAATGTTTACTTTCTATTGAGCCCTTCGTATCAGCTCCTCTTTTTTCCCTACCTCCTCAACACTTTCATGGTCCCGTTACAATAATTATTATTTTGATATCTTACACTGACCGCTGACTCCCTTCCCCCATGGTTTCTGGTGTTCGACCCAGGTGTGAGGTGGGGAAGGTTTATGCGATTAGTTTCCTCTTCCTTCCCTCCTCTCCCCACCTTCCCTTTTGCTTTTCCTTATGACCCATTTAAAATGTGTTCTAGTTGGAGGGTGGCTGGGCTGCGGGTCGGGTCCAGGCTTCCAGGGATATCGGTGACCTCGTACCCGACTGACTGTGGGACAAAGCGGAGGTGAATCAAGAGACTGTCCAGAGGCTCCTGGAGGAGAATGACCAGCGGATTCGCTGTATCGTGAAGTATCAGAACAAGGGCCGGACCAATGAGTGCGTTCATTAGCAGCACGTGCTCCCGAAATCTGATTTATTTGGCCACCATTGCTTACGCCAACCCAACCAGCACCCGAAACCAATGGAGCAGTCCCCCACGGCCGCGACCATGCCGACCTGCAGCGTGGAGGCGGGGGCATTACCAACTTGGCTGCGTAGAACGGAAAGGAAACCTCAATGCGGAGAAAGTTCCTAGGTGACTGTGATCCTGAGTGCTGGCCTGGCGGTGGTGCCGTGGTTTAAGCCGTGGGCTGCCAAGCAAAGGGTCAGAGATTTGTACCCTCCAGCTGCTCCGAGGGAGACAGATGGGACTGCCCACTCCTGGAAAGACGGCTGCCGTGGAAAGAAACCCTGCAGGGCGGTTCTCGTCTGAGCGTCAGGGTCTCTCCGAGTCAGAATCGTCAACAGTGGGTGGGTGTGCTCCATGCGGAATAAGGAGGGCCTCGGTGCTGACTTGGGGGTGACCACCCTCAAGCCTGCTGCTTCAGTGTCCGTCTGGGAAAACAACAACTGCGTGGGTACCTGGGACGATCATCAGCAAGACTCGTGACTCCGATCTTGCCGGGCGACCCCACATGGCTGGGTATCCCGCCACCCCCCAGCCCCTGTCAGTCGTGGTGCCTGGAACCGCTTGCCCGGATGCTTTCACATAAAGTCTGCTTAGCCGCAAAAGACTAATGTGAAGGTGCAGGTCCCTTCAATGTACTAAGTGTTCCCCATCCAGTAAAAGTAAAATAAATAATAATGCAGCAAAAAAAGGAAGAATAGTTCTAGTTTTTATTACCTTCTGCTTTTTTTCCAATTGAGGTTTCTTTGTTTTATTACTGTTATTGAAGTTTTTTCATGGTTTTCCATATTGAAAGACAAGATAGGTAAATCTAGAGGGAACGTAACTGGATTAGTAGTTTCCTTGGGAAAGATTGGAGAAAACGGGGAGCTAATAAGAACAAGGAGATGGTGTTCTAAAATTCATCATGGTAATGACTAGACAACACTTTTTAATATGTTTAAACTATCAAATTGCATATTATATGTCAATAAGATGTTCTGAAAAATTTTAGAGAATAGGGAAAAAAATGAAAAAAGTGAAAAAAAAGTGATCTTACTGTGTAGGGATTGCAGCCAATGACATGACATAAAAGTGCATGGATTGTTGGGTGGAAAACTGATCTGCTCTGTAATCATACACCCAACTTGAATTTATCTTTTGTTAATAGTTTTCAGTAGTTTCTTTAACTTTCAAAAGAATAACAATTTTGTTCAAAAGTAACGACTGTGCCTTTGTATACCCATCTGCAAGAAAGAATGATCAGTGCAGATTTGCAGGTAGTGCCTAGTGACATGAGGCTCCTAATGTCTCCTTGTTCTCCTATATTATTGGCCTCCGATGGAATTTTTAAAAATTTTACTGGCATATAATTCACATATCATCCAACTTAATAGTTCCATGATATTAAGACATTGTACAATCATTTCATTATTCAGTTCTCCTCAACTTCCCCTGACAAACCTCCAAAAAATCACTAATCCAGTTACTGTCTCTACAGATTTGCCCATTCTGGATTGCATATGCAGAAAGGCACACAAAAACAAACAAAAACTACCAACAATAAAGTAATACAGAGAAAAATCTCAATTGAAAAATAAGTAGAAGATATTTTAAAAGTAGAGCAAATGTAAAATGAGCAGAAGGGATAGCAAATGATAAGCTATTACATTTTAACCTAACAACATCTGCCATGACCAGCTTTACAAGTTGTCACTGTCCGATAACAAGGCTATTCAGATCAGACGGGAAGAACATGGTGGGGGAGAAGAGGTGTCATGTCTTCCAGTACTTTGGTAAAACTTCAGCTGTAAGGTCTTCTGGCATCTGCTGCTGGCTGAGGGGCTGCACAGAGATTACTGAGATAAAAGGTATTTCCTCCTGAGTCTGAGAAATTGGTCTCATGATGTTAACTAAAATGTCACTAGCACATGACTTTCTCTTCCTTGGAAAGATGATTTCATTGTGCATTAACTTCATAAAACCCAGACACTTTCAACCATTAATTTTCTTGTCAAGATAAAGTAACAACCATTCATTTCGAATGGTACCATGTTTATGGTACATACCTGTAGTAGTTATATAATCTGTTGTCAATTTCAGAGGATTAAGAGTGAAGGGATGAAGGTCAGCCTGTCGATCAGGTCTAAGTTTAATGGTCTCATTTTGGAGGTGCTGAGGAGATAAATAGCTCTGGAGGCAGGACTCATGCTTATTCCCTCTGAAGCATACTTGCTGACAAGACACCTGGAACTACGCTTAGAGCCCTGGAGCTGAAGGAGCTGTGTGGAGATCCCTGCCAGCACAGAGATGCTCCTAGACTTTCCACCCACTGCTCTGTGATCTTCCTGCATTTGGCATTGTTGTGAGTAGAAAGAGGAATTTATGGACTAGTATTGGACATATGGACATGATCTGGACTGGGCTGGGATGTTTCCTCAATATTCAATTGCTCTTGTATATAAAGCTCTTTCTTGTTCACATATGAGTCTCTCTGGATCTGTTTCTCTAGTCTACCCAGACTAGCACAATACCTATGTTACATAGACATTAAAGTTATATGTTATCACATTCAGAACACCCTCTCAGCTGCATATGTCAGTGTCCCCTGCACCTCTTTCACAGCTCACCCCTGTGCAGGAGGACTGCATGACTTCTCCTCATGGAACACTATAACTGAACTTCATTTCAAGTGCACCCTACTCTTTTTGTGATGAATGCAAGAGAGAGAAAGCTCCAGTGGAATAATCTAGAACATAGGTTTCCAAATTTATTTGACCTATCACCTCTCTTCAGGAAACAACCACTCAGCACTCCCTCACAAATAAAATCTTTGGTGCTACAACCCACAATCCATGACAAAGTATATGTATCTGCTTTTGCAGATGGTCCCAGTGTCCCCACCCCCGCAGCAAGCAGTATCACTCACGTTAGGCAACTGTTCTAAAAGCCCCGCCACAGAGAACAGAGCTGCCTTAAGGCCACAGCAACTACGCCTTACTTACCTGTTTGTCCCCAAGCCCAGCTCAGAATGAGCAAGCACACTGTGGATGAGGAAATACACAGTGGATGGATGGATGGATGGATGGATAGATGGATGGATGATAGATGAATGGATGGACAATAATGAGATGATGGATGGCATGGGAGATAAATGGATAGATGAATGGGTAGATGGATGGACCAATGGGTGCATGAATGGATAGGAGAAGTAAGTGGGGGAGTAGGAGAACTGCCTAACTGAAGAGGTCTGACCAGTTCTTTCTAGGAAGAATTTTTATGAACATCAGTGAGGCTGGGCCAATTCTAGAAAAAGCACTATCCCGTCTCTCTGGGGAGCTGGTTCAGAGACAGGGAATACTCCAGCTCCTTATTCCAAGCATTCTGAGTGCTGCCTCAGCACCAGGGAAGCTGCACCTTTTCTGTCAGCAGTGGGGCTGAAGTGGAGGGTCTTTATCTTCTCAGCTCTGCACACCCAGGAGAAGTCCCTAACAGGATGTTGTAGTTGTGAAGGAGTGGGCCAAATGTCATATTCAAGGCAGGTTGTGCGACTTAGATGTGTTAAAAGGAGTCTTGTCACTCATGACCATCAATGTGTTCAAAGGGCCACTAGCCCAGATTCCCATCCAGTGACTCCCGTGTAAATGGCTGCAGTGCCCCGTGTCCACCAGGCCGGTGTGACTATGAGGCTCACAGAGGACTCCACCTACGTCTCAGGCGGTCTGGGTCTTCCCCCTCAAAGAAAGGGCCTTGACACACCACCCTCTGGGGCCTACGTTTTTGGTCACATGAGGTTGGCGTGTGCAATCCGAAAGAGGTCTGTGGGACACCACCAGAGCAGGTGAGGGGCATCCATCCAGGCTTGCAGACACAAAGGATTAAAGGCGATTTGAGTTAGAGAACCATCCCTGCTGTGCCTCAGTCATCTTCACAGGTTTATTTTCAGCCATAGAAACCACACTGGACTGCATGCAGGAGCTCCTGAACCCTCTGCAAGCTGCCCCCGCGAACTGGGGAGCACAGTTACTTGAGCAGCCTGGCTCTTGGTGCTTCAAGAGGCATGCTCATACTTGAGCACACACTGCCGACACGGTGAGCAGTGCTTGTGTGCTCACACCTCACAGTCCCCAAAGAAGGCATGGCAAGGAGGAGAGGCTAGCTCAGTCACAAAGTGGGGTGACAGGGGTGACCCTAGGCTCAGCACCAGAACAGGCAGCTCAGCATCACTCTGGACATTAAGATGTGTCCCTGGTGGGTGCACTAAGAGCCGGGCTGTCCACACTCCCACCCCATCTCCGTCGCCAGCCCAGTGTCATCCAGCATCCTCCTGACTTTCAGCCCCAGTCCTGCTGGACAGGTGGCTCCTGGCCAGTGTCCAGGGCTTTACAGGCCTGTCTCCTCTTTCTCTGCTTTGTGGTCTTGGTCATTCCTCCTGCTTTCTGCTTGTTCTCCAAGGATCCTCCCCTGAAGGGATAAAGAATTAAGAAAGTTACATATCAACCAATGAGACAAGACACAAGGTGGATGGACTGTTGCACGGACATGGGTGTGTTCCGTGTGCCTTTACCCAATTCACAGTACAAAGTTAAGTCATCACAATCATGAATCAAGAACGCCTTCCAATCACCCGGGGTTGCAGGAAGCCCATAGGCTGAGGTTCCATGTGCAGGTCCTGCAGACGCCTTGCGTGTCCTGACACAGCTGACTGTGATTCAAAGCGGGTAAGCCATGTGTGCACACCCCACCAACCTGGGGACCCACGGTCTCTGCAAGCTGCCTGCTGCAAATGAGTTCAGGTACTTCAAGGGGAGCCAAGCCGAGGGGGGTCTAGAAAGCTCAGAGCTGGAATGTGACACTGTGGACGCTGGTGCTGGGCCCTGGGTTGCAGCATTCCCCTAGGACGCTGGGCTCCGGGTTCCCATGTAGACCGCAGTGGAAGAAAGGGAGTGGGACAGCTCTAGGCTGGGGGGTTCCGGGTGTCTGGAGCTAGTCCATCTTCCCAATAAAGAAAGCGAATGTTCGCCTCTGCCAGCTGGACCAGACTCAGGTCGGACACCAATACGACCAGGTGCCATCGAGTGGAGCCAGGCTGGTGGCAACCCCGGGCACACCTGAGTGCAGCTGTGTCCCACCGGGTTTCCAGTGTTGACTGACCAGAAGTCCATTGCCTTTCTCCGGGGGCACCTCTGGTTGATTTGAATGTGTTTCGGGTAGCAGCTGGGTGTGGTGACCATGTATGCCATACAGGGCTCCCCAGGCATCACGGTGATTTTCTGAAAGCACTCAGCACTGACTGTTCCTTTGGACCTCTGGTCTGATCTGTGTCCCAGAATAATCTCCTTTGCGGACCAAGCAGCAGTCCCCGTGACGTACAGTTGCAAGTGTTGGAGTTTGAAATCATAATGGACCGGGAGCCAATCCTGGCCCTTCTGGACTAGAGATGGGTGTTACCACGGTTACCATGGGTTTGGGGGTGGGGGGTGGGGACTTGTAGCTTCACATCCCCAAAGCTTATAACGAACGTACTATACAACAACAAGCCACAAGTCACTGTCCCTCCCCAGCATCCACACCCACTCTGCATGACAAACAACTTAATGCCTCCTCCAGGAACAGGAGGGCAAGAAACACAAGCTGGTCTTGCTTTCGTTCTGATTGGCAGGCTGGTCTACTGCAGAATTTGACATTCAGATTTTCCCAATTTCCCTGCAGGGTGCCAGGGACGGGCAGACTCTCCTGGGGTCAGTCTGGGCTTCATCTTGGCTGAGTCTGATGACAATGCCCTTCCCTCATGGCACCAACAGGGCCAGAGAGGAGGAGCAAAAACCCGGGGCCTGCCGATTTGCCCACAGCCAGGTGTGTGCTAAGATGCACATTTAGACTCACTTCTCTGAGCACTGGTGCTGGGGTGGTTAGGTCCTGGGCTGCGATCCTCAGGGACGGCAGTTTGAAACCACAAGAAGCTCCAGGGGGGAAAGACAGGGTTTTCTACTCCTGTAAAGTTAGTCTCAGAAACCCACAGGGGCCACTTTGAGTCACCATTGACTCCTTGGCAGCGAGTTTGGGGTTTTCTCTGAACAAGGAAAGCGTTGAGTGCTACGACAAAGAAAGCTACTCATAAAAAGACCCCCTCATCCCCACCATACCTCGCAGATTTCCCCGTCACCAGGTGGTTTGGGCCTGTGGTTCATAGAGTCCTGCACACTGCCACGCCGGTCCTCTGGGTCACCTGGGTTGGGTGCAGAATAAAAGAGCTGGTTAGCAAGGACTCCATGAGGCCGACCCCACTCTCTAGCCCTGCACTGCGGCATCTTCCCGGATCGCATGGCTGCCTTTCGAGCGCTTGTCCTAATTGGACAAACATTTAATCACGCAGCCGGTTAATGGAGTCAGTCGCCAGATCAGGCCGAGGCCTACCTCCGCTCCTGGGTGGTCTGACTCCACAGAAGCCCATTCCTTCGTGCCAAATTGTGCCAATTGGGGAAGGGATGGCTCCTGGCTACCCTGCCCTGGCACAGGTGAGGCTGTGAGTGTGTGCATGCATGTGCACATGTGTGTACACGTATGTGTGCATGTGTATGTACCCACATATGCAGGGTGTTGTGTGCAGAATCCTACAGGGACATACCTAAGTTGGGCTAAGGCTTTTTCATTTTTCTTAAAGAAAAAATTTAGCTGTATAATAAATTTCCATTTCAGTTGACTTGCAAAATGGTATGGATTAGCTAGGCCCCTGGATTGGCAGCATATAAGATTAAGCACTTGTAAATACTGGTACCTAGTAAAGTAGAATCCCAGTACTCAACCGCATCAGTTCTCAACATAACTGGATTTTGAGGTGAAATAGCAAGAAAGTTTTGCACCGCAGCTAGAACAAAACATCAGAATCTGATCTGACACATGTGACTTTTGTAAACAAAAGCAGTTTGAGTTTTGGTCACTGGATGCTAGTTTGCATTGTTAGTATGCATTGTTTAAAACTAATATGGCTTTGTTCCAGGTGTTTTGCTATTATTTTCTTAGTTTTTGTGACTTTTAAAAAAATCACTTTATTGGGGGCTCATCCAATTCTTATTACAATTCATAAATACATCCATTATATGTTGAGCACATTTATACATTTGTTCGCCTCATCATTCTCAACACCTTTGCTTTCTATTTAAACCTTTGGTATTAGCTCCTCATACTTTCCCATCTCTCCCCCACTCACCGCTCCCTTATGAACCCTTGATAATTTTATTTGTGGAATCACTGCCATGGTGGGAGTAGGAAGCCCATTCTTGCTCCTGGAGAACTGCTGCTGGATTTGAACTGTCAACCCTGTGGGCCGCAGTCCCGCATAGGGCTCAGCCAAACCCCTGATAATTTATAAATTATTTTTTTATATCTTACACTGTCCAGCATCCCTATATCCACTTCTCTGTTATTTGTACCCCAGGGATGAGGCTATATGTAGATCCTTATAATTGGTCCTGCCTTTCTCACCACCCTCCCTGTATCACCACTGGTCCTGAAGGGATCATCTATCCTGTTCCCCCTGTTTTCAATTCTTATCTGTACCAGTGTGCATCCTCTGGGCTAGCCAGATTTGTTAAGTAGAACTGGGATCATGGTGGGGGTGGGGACACAGAGAGGAAGCATTGAAAAACTAGGGTAAAGTGACCAGATTTTAAGCGGGACACCATTGACCGGGGGAAGGGGGGTTTCTTGATTAAAAATTTGGTCTATATGGAGCAATAAAAATGTTCATAGAATGCAAAAATAGTACTGCAATATATTTATCTAATTTTAAAACACTGTGGGACGCTGGAAAAATTGTTGAAAAGCAGGACATCTGGTCCCCTTAAACTAGGGGAAAGTTAAATGTTTTATCATTGCTACACTGCACCCGGACTGACTGTGGCGGTCATGTATTCGTGATGCCAATTTCATGATTGAGATATAGGGGTGGAGTCTAGCTTGTTAATCTGGAGGTAGACATTGAGTAGCCAATGAGGCCTCTGTATGGGCATGTCTTTCTCCTGGGACTTCTGGGAAATCTCACGATATTTCCCTCCTGGAGATGAGAGGCCAGCTCCCCAGTTGTTGAGAGTCAGTTTCAGAGATGACGAACTGCAGACAACACAAGAGGGCAGCGTACAAGGAGCTGGAGGAGCCAGAGGAGAAGGCACATGACCATACCCTGATGGAGCCAGACCTCTGAAGCTGGAGAAGCCACGTGGAGACCCCTGCCAGCGCTGAGTTGCTTCTACCACCACTGGATGCTGTTGATGGACCCTGAGCCCTGGAAGCGAGGAGCCATGGGGAGACCCCTGCCAGCGTCTGGATTCTGCAACCACTGGCCTGTGACTTGGTGAGTCGGAAGGAGACTTTATAGACTGGTACCGGGCATATGGGTTATTATTGGAGTTATGACTTTGGACTCGATTGGGTTGGGATGCTTTCTCAGTGTTCCATTCCTCTTGTATATAAGCCTTGTTACCCTTATATCCATATGTGTGTCTATGAATTTGTTTCTCTAGTCTACCCGGACTAACACGTTGATTCATCAGTTTTTGTGGATTTTTGTACTACTTTTAGATTTAAAAAAAATGGGTCCTAAGACAGAGTTTCTTGAAAGATAATAAAGAACTGGTTCGCCGCGTTATCAATATTGTTGATGATAATTTAGCAAACCCTTTTAGAAAACAGTTAAGGAAATACCAACAGCAGATCACATTAGATTTTTTTGTTTTAAGAGAAAGCCAGCTAGCTCCTAGTGAAAACAAAGAAGGGATAAAGGTCCTGAAAAGCAGCTACCAGTTGATTTTATGGAAGGGGATTTCCCCTTCCAAACTCTGACTCTCCATACCTGCTCTCCACATTGGTGTCCACAGATCCAGATCCTCATCAGTCTCAAGGTATGGGCTATACTGTAGTTGTTAAAAACTTATTTAATGTTGCGTTTCTGATTTAAATTATATTACTTAACTCTGAATTTATTTACTTTGAAACTTCTGCATAATGTTTATATTAAAAGGCAAGGTTATGGTAAAAACTTGGTGACAGAGAATGGATTCATTCACTTTGTTATTTCTTCTGGGGAAAAAATTGATTTGGAATTTGACTGCATTGCAGTTGAACGCTCCTTCTGGAATGGTTAGCGCTGAGGCCCTGGGTTCTCCTGTCATTCTCTCTGACTCAGTGGGGGAGGCCACCTCCTTTCTTCCTCTTCACAAGGAAGTCAGAGACTGGGGTGAACACCCCCTCAGGACAGCTGGCACACATGAAGGAGCCAGTGAGTGAAGGGCTGCAGTACATAAGCCACGATCAAGTCCCCATCTTCCCTGGTGTGTGTGATGGATTGACTCATGAGAACAACCATCAAAGGCTTACTTGCATTTCAATCTTAAGCAATGAATATTCAATACTTTTCAAAAAAGTGAACTAGTTTGGAAACACAAATATAGGTATCTGTGTCCACCAAACAGATTGCAAAACAGTTCACAGCCATCGAGTCCATTCTGGTTCCGAGTGATTATGGCATTCATGTGCTCTGGTGCCAATTTGACTAAGAGTGGAGGGGTGGAGTCTAGTCTGTCAACCTGGAGATAGCCAAGGAGACCTCTGTGAGCATGACTTTCTCCTGAGAATTCTGGGAAATGTGGTAATTTCTTCTTGGAGGCAGGAAATATCTCTCTGTTCAGCTCAGTTCCTTGGAGACACTCTACTGACAGGACGTGCGGTTGACTCCCTGTGAGACATCTCAGAGGAGAAGCCACATGGACTTACCCTGATGGAATCAGACCTCTGAAGCCAGAAAAGCCACACGGAGACTCCTGCCCGTGATGAGATGCTTGAGAAACCCCTGTCAGTGTTGAGATGCTTCTACCACCGCTGGATACACAAGACTCTGCACCCACTGGTCTGTGACTGTCCTAACATCATTTCCTGTGGTTTGTGAATCTGAAGAGGACTTACAGATTGGTATAGGGCATATGGGCTAATATCGGACTTAATGGACTTGGACTGGATTGAGTAGGAATGCTTTCCCAATGTTCCATTCCTCTTGTATATAAACTTCATATATATTTGTTTCTACCCGGACTAACGCAGCGACCTCCCATGAAGAGTTACAGTCCACAAGAACAGTTATAGTCTGTCCGTAGAGGACTGTTAAGAAAAAGATGCCCACATCCACAAGTTACATCCTGGGCTAAGTGCAGTAGATCACAATGGCCACCAGAGGGAGTCCCAGAACCTCTCAAAAAGCAGTATTCGCCCCAAAGCCCATCGATGTGGCTCTGTTCAGAGCACTCTGCAGCATTGCTTTGGACCATCCGAACAAGAATAGAGCTGCTATTAACTATGCACCCGATTGTTGTTTTTCTTTTATGAATAATCTGACCTTTCTCGAGATTTCCACATCTCTTTGTGCACAACTTACATGGTCTTAAAAATTATATGTATGTCGAGGGTGTGGGAGGCCTGGTAGGGCTTGATCAAGATCAATGTGACCGAAAGGCATTACTGAAATACAAATGAAGCCTGATCATGATAGTGGGGCAAGAGGAAAGTAAAAGGAAATAGAGGAAAGGACTAGGAGGCAAAGGGCATTTATGGAGGGCTAAATACAGTCACGTACATATGTAAATATATTTATATATGGTGATGGAGAAATAGATCTATGTGCACATATTTATAAGGTATGGACATTGGGCCTCCACTCAAGTACTTCCTCAATGCAAGATCACTTTGTTCTATTAAACTGGTATTCCACGATGCTCACCTTCCTGACATGATAGCTGAGAACAAATGGGTACAAAAGCAAATGTGGTGAAGAAATATGATGGTACCCTGCTATCAAAAGATATAGTGCCTAAGGTCTTAAAAACTTAAAGATAAACAAGCAACCATCTAGCTGAGAAGCAACAAAGCCCATATGGAAACATATCAGCCTTTGTCAATAGGATCAGGCATCAAAGAACACAAAAAAAAATCATATTATTATGAATGAGGGGGAGTGTGGAGTGGAGACCCAAAACCCATCTGCAGGCAACTGGACATCCTCTTACAGAAGGGTCACAGGGAGGAGATGAGCCAATCACCGGGCAGAATAGAACCAATGAAACATACTTTACTCCAGTTCTTTAATGATTCCTCTCCCATCCCGTTATCATGATCCCAATTCTATCTTATGAATCTAGTTAGACTAGAGGATGTACAGTGTTACAGATAAGAGCTGTAACCACAGGGAATCCAGGACAGATAAAGCCCTCAGGACCAGTAATGAGAGTAGAGATACCAATAGGGGAAGGGGAAGGTGGGGGAGAGAGGGGGAATGGATCTACATAGAACTCCTCCCATAGGGGACGGACAACAGAAATGTGGGTGAAGGGAGAAATCAGACAGTATAAAACATGAAAAAAAATTTTTAATTATCAAGGGTTTGTGAAAGAGGAAGAGTGGGGGAGGATAGAGGGGGAAATGAGGAGCTGATACCAAGGGCTCAAGTAGAGAAAATGTTTTGAAAAGGATGATGGCAACAATTATGTACTTGACACAATAGATGGATGGATTATGATAAGAGTTGCTTGAGTCCTCCATTTTTAAAAAAGAAACACAAAAATATGAAATGTAAGTGGAAGAAATAATTTCTCTGTGAATGGCAATGAGATCTATTTCCCCCCAAAAGCAAAACCAAATCAAAGTCACTGCCTGGAGTCCATCCCACTCATCCCCCTGTCGGTTTCCGAAAGCCCAGTCTTTCTCCCACAGAGCTGTTGCCAGTTCTGAAATGCAGACTGAAACCCAACACAGAACCACGACTCTACCTCCAAAGAAATCCCCCTCCGTGGATGAGAACATAAAAATGCGGCTTTATTTGAAGCATTGTGCCGTTAGTTGCTGCCCATCAATGCTTTCGAAGAGACTGTTCCACTGTTGGCCTGCTTCACCTCTTTGGTAAAGAAACTTAGAGCCCATGCTGGCTGGCTGGCTGGCTGGGAGATGACATCAGACGGAATGACGATCCTATCATTCAGGTTTCAAAGGCTTCATAGGAAGTTTAGTGGAGGAAGAAATTTCCTTCATTCAACTCCTTTTCTCCAATAACCTGTATGATGGGTAGGCTTGTTGTGTCAACATGGCCAATGAACACACAGATTAATTGAAGGGCAGAGATAGAAAGGCTCCACAAGCCCTGCCCTTGCCCTCTTGCTCTTGGGTCTTCAGACCAGCCGCCTGCCTTGTTCATCCTGTGCCTCGACCTCCAAGCAACACTACCCGTGGGACGCCTAATCGTGGACTGTGGAGCTGTGAGTTGAGGTTCCTTCAAGCCCTGCTTCACCCCACTCCTGGGATAGACATCTCTTGAGCTGGGGACTGTTGGACTCTGTCATCTGGCTGACTGTTGGTGACCTGCTCTGCTGTTTGCTGCCTGTGACCAGATAGCCTGGATTGCTCTACAGAGGACTACTCAGCGGCCCTCAAGACTTGAAGGACTGCCAGTCTTCTAGCTGTCTCACGCAAGTGAGTTGCACTGAGCAATTTGTACTTTTTTATAAACTATTTAATTGTTTCTTTCTTATCTTATATATCCTTCTATATATATAAAATATAAAGAGAATTACCAGTGTTCTGGTTTTGTTTCTCTGGAGAGCCCTGTTTAACACAACCTGCAAAACCCTGTAAATACTTCCAGCTTCACAGCCAGGACAGTTCAACTCTTAAAACCTAGTTCACAAACTAGGTGCTGTCATAAAAATGTTTTGTTTTAACATGTGGCAGGAGAGCAGCTAGTTATCATGTGAAATGTTTGAACTGCTTAGACCTCCCCAGCTTGGGCTTCAAGGGAGCTGCTTCTCGGGGTCGGCCCTCAGCTCTCTTCCAGCAGCATGAAAGACTACAATCAATGTCAGTCCTCCAGGGGAGGAGTGGTGACTCAGCCCTCTTCCCTCCCACCCAGGAGACCCCGGTTCAGTCCCAATTCTCCTCATGCAACCAGCACCCAGGAGTCGGGGGAGGCTCACATCTGGCTCTGACGCCGGGCAGGTTCCACCAGGAGTTCCAGACTAAGAAAGACAAGAAAGAAGGTCCTCAGAATAAACTGCCCCACATCAGCCAGTCAAAATCCCTGGCTCCCACCAGTTGACTCCTGTTGGCCACGGAGTCCCCATGAGACGGGGCTGGTTCCAGAACAGCTAACAGCAACACCAGTGAGAATTCCAGAAGAGGGAAAGTTCCAGAATCTGCACTTGGGTAATGCTATAGAAGTGCTGCTCAGCTAAAACTTGCTGTAAAGTTTAAGTTCTGCTCTCTCCCCTGACTTTACACAGGGTCGTGCTGGTTCCGGTGTCACCTATACTGTCTGAGGAACTGCAGAGCATTGGGGCTAACCTGGCAGTCCCAGAGCCTAAACCTGGCGGGGTGGGTGAGGGTGATCTCAACACTAACTGACACCATTGAATGGCTGACACCCTTCCTGGGTGAATTCAAATCCTGACTGTGTGTCCTTGGCATGGTAGGATGTGTGGGTGATGGTGGAACCAACCCTGCCCTGTAAGGCAGGGAGAAGACCAAAACTTAAAATCATTTTTTTAACTAAAAATCATTTTATTAGGGGCTTGTACATCATTTTTCCAATACATAAATAAATATACTGTGGCAAGCACCCTCGCACGTTCACTGCCGTCATCATTCTCCAAACATCAGCCCTTTCCCCCAGCCCCTGGTATCGACTCCTCCAACCCCTCCTCTCTTCCTCTGGTCTCCCTCCCTCATCAACCCTCAATACTTTATAAATTATTATTGTTCTGTCGTATTTTACCCTGCCTGACACCTCCCTCAACCCACTCCCCCATGCCCGTCCTCTAGACAGGTCACATGTAGATCCTTGCAGTTGGTTCCATCTCTTGACCCCACCTTCTCTCCATCCATCCAGTATTTCCAACCTAACCACCAGCCTGAGGGGACTCACCCATCCTGATTTCCCCATGTCTCCAGCCCCCCTCTCCACTAGTGTACCTTCTCCAGTCCATCCGGATTTGCAAGGTAGAGTTGGGACCATGACAAAATCTTTTTTTTTTTTTAAGGAAAATCAGAGCACTTTGGACATCTAATTATACAAATGCCCCTTGGAGCTCAGCATGCTACTGGAGTACTCGGGGAACACCCCCAGAGTAACCATTTTAAAGCTAGAGGCAGAAAATCTCTGAGCCAGTGAAAGCGGCAGGTCTGGTATCTGATTTCCCCTGAACAGACCAAGTTCTGGTTCTGAAATAATCCCAGCGGGTTCTTCCTGTCTCCTCAATCATGTGCAAATGGCCTGCTCACACCGTGGTGGAGGCTGTTTCACACTCTGATAGGCAATGCCTCTCTCTCCCTCTCAGCTGAGCTGGGGTGTGCAGGGTGGCTGTTTGTGAAGGGTCTCTGTGTAGTGTGCAGTGTGCCGCTGGTCTGGTCCGTCCAGTGAGAGCCACCTGGGACCACCTTTCACTTCCAAGGCCTCCAGGCAAATCACTTCACAGTCTCATTAGGGTCACAATTGCAGCCCCACCATTGCCTCCTTCCTAATGACACTTTTCTATCTTTACAAGTCCCCCACACCCTGATTAGCCGCCCCCCCCCCACTAAGCTTTAAGACACTCTTCCTGTGACTCCCGAAAAGTAATGACCCTGTGGAAAGAAGACCTAGCACCTGACCACCATCAGCCCCTCATGAATTCCCTGCAGCTGCAGGGAGCTCTAAGCCCAGGACAGAAGGACAATGACCTGAGGCTGTTTGTTCAAAAAGTGAGAACCTCCCTGGTTTCCCTTCTAATTGCAGCTCCTACAGTCTAGGGGTGACCCCAGTCTGAAAAGCTGAGCCCTTGCCAAGCCTAGCCCTTATTCTAGTCTGTAACTCTGAGTCTAGGCCAGCCTTTAATCTGATCTGTAACTCTGAGCCTAGCCCAGCCCTTACTGTAGTCCAGGGGTGCTCAATACATCAATCGCGAACTACTAGTCGATCAAAAGTGTAGTGTGAGTAGACCACTTGACATTTTAAAAATAGACGTAAGCCAATCATCAATCCTATCACTTAATTGATATATAGCACAGCCAATCAGATACAATCTTAGATGTCAAACACACACACAAACAACTGCACTAGATACAGCAAAACTGATGTACTAAGTTATCATCAATTTTTAGACCTTGGTTTTTTTTCTCTTAAATGTAAGAAAGGGTATTAAAATGAGTGGGGGAGCTGCACCAAATAAGAGGACAAAAGCCTATCACTCTCACACAGAACGGGAGATTTTGACATGACAGGCTGACATTCAGCTGAAGTCCAGAGCACATGAACAGTTCTGGAATTTACCCACAGAGAGAAAGTACCCAAACATGAGAAAATGTGCTACCTCCTTGACTGCATTGTTCAGTTCTACTTATTTCCATGAGTCAGCCTTTTCCCACATAGATCATTAAGTCCAAGCACTGTTCCACCATGACTGATGATGATGTGGAAATGTGATTGAGGCTGGCTGTCAGCAGCTACTGTCCAGACTATGCATCTCTGACTCATTCCATTCCAGTGCAAGTCATCAAAGTAAACTCAGGTCATGACAAAAAATGTACATAGTTAACTGTACTGTGTTGTGCAATATGTGGACTCATGCAAGGTACATATACATACATTGTACATATCAAAAATTCCCGATGCATTTATGAATAAATGTAATAAATAAATATATATTGCATTTTTGTAGTTGGTAGATAATTTTGACTTGATCATTTTATAAGTAGCTTGCATGCTGAAAAAGTGTGAACATCCCTGCTCTTGTGGGTAACTCTCAGCCCAGCCCAGCCCCAACCCCGTCTGCAGCTCTGAGCTACTGCCCAGTCAGTTCCCCACCTGGTCCAAAACTCTCAGCTCTGAGAAAGGGTGGCATGCAGCAGGCCTGCCACACCCCAGAGAGGCAGAAAGGCAGAAAGGTTGAAGGCAACCGGAACACCTGCAGAGTGAGTCTCAGCCTCTGGCTGTCTGAAGGATTTCCCATCCTTGCCTCCCTCAGGACATTCACAGAGGCATCTTCTTCCCCAGCAAACCCCTCCATCCATCAAGTCCCAGTGGCAAGCTCCTTGAAGTCCTGCAACTGGGCTTGTGCAACTGGGAGAGAAACCAGTTCCTGTGGTAGGTGCAATTGTAAGGTTATGATATACAAAAATTATAGTAAAGTCATAGAGAATAAGAGAGATAGAAGAGAAGGTAAAATAAAGGAGTCAGACACTTTTCATGTAGCATGCTCACCTCAACCCTTCTTGGTAGTCCACGTGGGGAGGCCAGGGGAAAAGGAGAGGCCAGGAGAGAGAGGGGAAAGAGAAAGAGGACTGGAGAGAGAAGAGAAGAAGGAGTGGGGAAGAGCATCTTTATTATTTGGGGGCTATTTGTAGGTAGCTAGATGACATGCACATTGAGTAGTTATATACGTCACAAGGTGGGTTGTAAACACAGTGAAGTTTCGGAGCTCACAGGTGAGGAAACCCAATACCTGCATCGAGGGAAGGCATGGGGTGGTTGCCTAGGTGGGAGGAGATAATCAAAGAATGTCTGCTTCTACAGCGTGATAGAATCAACCATGTTCTCTCTGGGAATACATTCAAATCAGGATAATGTGCTTGGACTCTATCTCTAATTTAGCTTTCCAGATCCCCTCTGTGAATAGTTAGGGAAATATAGTCCTGGTCATATTTTCTTCAGTGTTGGCATGACAGCATGACAGCATAAGGCTAACAGTAGGGGCTGTCTAGTGAGTAGAGCCGCACCCACGTGGCATGTGAGGCTGCCATGCCAAGGGCAGTCACACGATGCAGAGGGTGTCCCCTGGTTGCCATTGGCACACACATCCCCTTCCAGGAGGTCCAACCACTGGTATCATCTGAATTTTCAACCACGAACATATTTGATCTACAGAGGTTATGTTTTCAACTCCCCTTCAGTTTACAGAAGAAACCGCTTTTAGGTACTTCGATGACCCAATCTAATCATGAAGGAGTCTTGTGTCCAAAGAGCCCCAAAGTGCTAAGCTGGGACACTCAAAAGAGTATCACAATTATGGTTCCTTCACATAGGGACTGAACAGGACCCTTGCCTGGGCCACGCTCCCTCCTCTGCTCCTGCAGAAACCTATGCAGTGCATGTGACTCTGACTCGTGGTTCCCTGTGTGTCCCACTGTACGACTGTGCTCCTCTGACCCATGGTTCCCTGTGTGTCCCATAATATGACTGGGTTCCTCTGACTCATGGTTCCCTGTGTGTCCCATGGTAGGTCAGTCCCTCACAGACTCCCAATGACTCCTTTTTCAGGACGAGCTAGCCAGGCCTTCCTTCTGTGGTGCCCAGGAACAACTTTGCGTTAGCAGCTGCAGGTGAACGTATGTGAGTCGAGGGGAACAAGTGGGTCTACAGCATCCAGCCCGAGTGTGCCTTCCCTCCTACTCACATGCTGGAGGCCGGCACTGCTGGAACTGAATCTTGAGCCAGATGTTAATGCGCTGGCCCCAGGCTCCGGGGGCTTCCACCTCCCACAGGCGCCTCCGCTCCTCTGGACAGACCAGCAGGAACTTCCTACAGACTGAGAGAAGGTGCATCTGTGAACCCCGATGACCTGCTGGAGTGCTTCCTGCCAAAACACCACACTGGCCAGTTCCAAGCTCCTCCTCACACTTCATGCCCAGTCCATGGGGGCACGCCATCCATCCTTCCTGCCAGCACCAGTCACCTCCCTCTTTGCCCACTGTCCCTACCCTCCTGAGCCTCACCCAGCACCCTTTCCCCACCCTTCCTAACACTTCCAGGACCCAGGGTTCTGCTGGAAGCATTGGAAAGGTGTGGCCCGGGCTGTCAGAGTGTGACTCACCTTGTCTGCTGCCCATCTATGCTGACAAATGCAATGTCCTAAGAGAAGCACACGTTTCAAGTTTAGCATGCTTCACCTCTTGGAGGGTTGTACCAGAAAGTGGCAGCAGGAGGAGAATCGCGCCCCGTCCCCACCATTCCCAGCTCCTTCCCTCACCTCAGAGGGTCAAGCCATAGACACTCCCCCACAGACACAGCGACAGCTACAGCAGTTCCGGGCCTGGGGCATGCCCAATGTCCGCCACAGGAGAAACGCAAGTTGTGGGCGGATCCCTGCGCCCCACATGTAAGTGTGCTCTTGGGCCAAAGGCCTCCTAGTAACCTTGTCAGTTCTGAGGTGAGTGGTTTCAGGGCCCAGCTGGAGCGCCTCAATCAGGAAAGGGTTCGCTCAGAAAATGCCAACTGGCCAATGAAGCGTGGGGTGGGGCTAGCCTGGCCTGCTTTCTCCCCACATGCTGCCTCCTTGTCCTCTGACACCCTGAAGAGGCGGTTGTGAGGTTCAACACTGGGTCCTGGGACCCCTGAGGGATCCCTGCTTGTGACACAGACTGTGGGGAGTTCCATCCCTGTCCCCCCCTCTTTGTTTCCCCCATCCCTTGCGCACACACGCGTGCACACACACACACACACACACACACCAGGAAACTCCATGGAGCTAAAGCCTGGAGAGGCCACACTGAGGCCCACCCCTCAAAGGGCTTGGAGCAAGAGGAGGGGGCACCAAGGCCACTGAAAGTGGCTGTGAACAGAGGACACCCACCTGGCCCAGGACCCTGAGGTGAGCTGACCAGCGTGGGGAGCCCGGCCTTGTCAAGCACTCCAACTTTACTGATGCAGTGTGAAGAGATAGCAATGACTTCGAAGATAAAAATATTCTCACCCACTTCTCCTCATGACACCCATGGGATGGTGAGGGTGGCATAGGAGAATAGTGGTTCTTTTCATGCGTTTGACCTGGGGTCTGGGTATGTGCACGTCTCATGCATGTTACAGCCACTTTCAGGGCAAGCTGGCGACCCTCCATCATTGGGGGGGCGGGGGGGCTCCCCCAATCCATCAAAGCCCTGAAGGGCAAACACTGAGGTACCCCCAGAGAAAATTCTGCCTCAAGAATATATCAAATCCAACAGATGTAGGGATTATTAAAAGAGCTGTAAGAGTCCACAAGAAAATGATCCTTAATTAAAAACCAAAATATTTTTTTAAAAAGACTATCAAATACATCCAACCTGCATATGCACCCTTAGCACCATAAGGTTTTTTTGTTTGTTTTGAAATAAAAGTGACTGTCTCTGGCAGCACTGCTGGATAAGCATTGGACTGCTATCCGCAAGGTTCGGAGCTCAAGTCCAACAACTAATCTGCTCTCCAAAAGACTTACGCGTTCTCTGACACAGTATGTGAAGTCAGTGTGAGTCAGCATCAACTTTATGGCGGTGGGTTTCGGTTAATGGTTTGAAGTCATTTCAAAACCCCAAACCCAGACTCTTGTAGCACTGGGCCTCAGGTGGGATTCAGGTTGATGAGGCAGAGGCCTTGGCTCTGGGTACAGGGTCAGAGGCTTGGTGGAACAAGCAGGCAGTGGTGGCAGCAAGGGGTCCAGGTGCACTCTACTCTGTCCCCTGCTGGTTCCTTTGATGAACTTCCACTACCCCGCAGTCCCTCCGCCTCTGTCTGCTACCACCGCCAGGACAAAAAGAAGTGGCTTTCCATAGGAGGTCCCCCCAACATCTCAATCAGAACATTCTACTTCCCAGAACGTATCATGGATATTCAGCAATGTAAGCCTCTGTGCGCCTACACACACACACACACACACACACACACACACACACACACACCTCCTTGCTTCTGTTCCCCAGGAGAACTCGAAGACAAAGAGTTAGCAGTCCTGGATGCATTTTGATCTTGCTTTTGGAAATGCCTGTAGAGACTCCCCCTCCCAAGATTTGAAATGGCTGCACCCCCCTCCCCCTGGAAGAGCAAGAGGAGGGAGGAGGTGGAGAGCTGTTGCAGAAGATCCTGGACCTGGGGCCCAGCAGCCAGCAGCCTGCTGCCCCAGGGCACAGGCAGGTCTCTGGGTTCTGCTTCTCTGGCCTTGTTTGTTTGCTTCTCATTATTTCCAAACCCAATTTTCCCCACAGTGAGAAAAGTTTGCCGCTTGTGATCAAAGTCTTGCTTTGGGACTACCAGAAGGGAAGATGTCCTGAGAGGAGGAAAACTGGCCACAATGGGGGTGCCAAGGGCTGCGCAGTCTGCGGGCTTTGAGACCCCACCCTGAGGCCTCCCCACCACATGTCCCCCCCACTGCCCATCTGTGCCCACACCATGGTCTTACCTTGGAGCATGGCTTGGGAAATGGGGCAGCTGACCCCCAGGGCCTCTTCCTCTTGAAAGGTTGCGCAGAAGTCCTGCAGCAGAGCCATGCCCAGGCCTTGGCGGCGATGCTGTCGTCGGATAAACGCAGTATCAAACACAGGAAGCACGTAGCATGCCCCGCTGCCATCGCCACATAAGCTGCCTGCAGGACAAAGAAGTGGGCAATGTCCACGCACCACAGCCCTGGAGATGCCTCCCCTCCCACCCCCACCCCCCACCGGAGCTCCTGGGGGTCAGCTGGCACCAACCAAGTCATGTGTCACAAACTATGCTACACAATCAGAGATGACATAACACATCCTTCCAAATTGTCATCCTCTGGCACATGAACAATTTAAAACAAACACACACTGTGATTGGCTACCAGGGTGGCCGCTAGAATTGCTACCATACAGGAAAAGGAACCCTGGGTCACCCCCAGAAGGTTTCTCACTCACCAGACCCTCGTGTCCCTCTCTTCTCTGTTCATTCACAGAAACCTAGAAGCCAGCAGGGAATGTTTGGAGGATGCCAAACTCCTCCCAGCAGAAGTATAGGCGAACGTGCTCAGGAAGCAACCCAGCCTCCTCAAGGGGTGGGCTTGTTGGGTCACTCTAACAAAGATACTCTGTGCCCTTCACAGAAGCAGAAACCCCAAAGAGATGCATTTCCCAGTCTTATCATGGCCCTGCTGCAGCAAAGAGGGGGAAACCCCTCCACTCTCCACCATGAGCGTAGGTTCCTGACAGCCACGGTCAACACAGCACAGGGCCACGTCTCCACAGAAACTCGACATGCAGCCTTCAGCCTCGCCCTGACGGGGACACTGGCTCCCAAAGGAGTCTGCTGCCTCATCTGGCTACTTCTGAAGTACACACGGGCCGCGTCTCAGTCACTGGAGAAGTCACCCAAAGCATCATGGAGAAATGTGAGAGAAACAGCTGGAGGAGCCTGTCCGTCCTCTGCTGGAGGCCCTGGGCCAGTTGGAGGGAATACGGTGCTCCCAGGGCAGCAGAGGGTCTGAGAAAAAGACACCTGCACAGCGCAACACCGGAAATCCTCTGTCTGTCAGTACTGCTCTCCATTTTGATGCCTGGCTGTGGGGCCAGGAGATGGAACCCCCTGTGGGAAGGGGCCAGAGTGAGTGACATGAACAGGAAGCACTGTTTGTTCCCCCATACAAGGGGACCAGGGTGCTGATGATGTTGTCCTCAAGGGAGCCCCATTTGAGGTCTTCTGGAGGGGAAGGGAGGTGGAGTTCCTGGAGATGGAGCAGCATGCAAGCCTGGAGTATGGCAGGGGGCAGCTGCTTCCTTGGGGCCTAAGAAGGACTTAAGGATCAGAGCCAAGGACTTTGCTGTCAAGGTGTTCCTGACTCCCCTGGGACCTCCTCCCCAAACTCTAGGGCTAGTCAAAGTCACTGCTGGTGGCTTGGTGGCTTCTTGCCCTTGCTCAACAGGCATTTTTTTATTATATAAGGAGTATAGCCAGCTGTCTGCTGGCCGACTTCAGTTAACTATCAGTCCTAGACAGAAATTTTTCCTGATTTGCAGAGATTTTTACCTTGAAGCATCCAAAGGAAGACTCTTGCTCAAAATTGAAAATAACAAAACGGTCTCCCTCCTCACCCCAAAGTATTTTCTTCAAGCATAAATTTCCTGTTAATGGCATTGCACTCAGGCAGAAATGTCAGTTCAAAGGCATGCAGCTCAGCACTGTAGCTCCCAATTCAGTGCCAACAGGAACACCACTCCACAAGCAAGGCTCTGACACCCCCCCCACCCCTCCCACCCCAGCCCCACCCCCTGCACTGAGCTTGACTCCATCCTGGGGCCGGGAAGCCCACATGTCTGTGTCCCTCTCTGGCCCTTGGTCCTGCAGTTGCTGCTTCTGACAGGCCTCTGCTGTCACAGCTGTTTGTCCCTAGGTCAGAGGCTCACTGTGCAGGGATCTCATAGTCAAGACCATTTTACTCCCAGCAATCCTTTCTTTCCATTTTTTCATTTGTCTAATGAAAATGCTTTGCTTTTTTATTGTAAAATAAGTGAAGGTTTACTGAGTAGATCATCACTTTTGCATTTCATGATGCTATCCCAACAACCACTGATCCTGCTTCTTGCCTATATTTCCAGTTTCCATCCCTCCTTGTTTCTGAACCCGCTGCACTTTGTCTTTGTGAAAATGTTGCCCTGTTGATCTGAAAGGGCCAATTCCCGGAATGCAGGGGCGAGTTCAAGTCCAGACCTGAGGAGTGAGTGACTAGGGCCAACATCTGGAGAGTCACCAGTCTATATCGGGCCAGCAAGCCTGGTCTCTTTTCATAATGCTGAGTGTGGTTATGCATCTTCCCACCACTCTATCCGAGACCTTCTCGGGTGATCCTTTTCAGAGCACCATCCAGTCAGACACCTTCTACATCTTCTGATTTTGAGGTTGAGAGATTGGTGTTTCTTTGGTCCATTAGTCCCCTAGACTGATTTTTTCCATACTCTAGATTTTCATCATTTTTTCCTCCAGATGAGGAAATAGTTTCACCATCTATGGTTGCTCTAAAACTTTTATGAACCGAACTACTATTCATCCAAGTAAATATAGAGCATTGTATTTAGGAACTATTATGCTAGCTAAGCTTTGTGTCAACTTGACTGGGCTAGGAACCTCAGTAGTTTTGCAGTAAGGCCTTGCTTACAAGGTATAGGCCACACACAGCCTAATATGTGCACAGTGCCTATTTTATATCTACGAATAGATGCGATGGCTCTGTTCTCCTCTTCCCCCTCCTCCTCCCCCTCTTCCCCCTCCCCCGCCTCCTCCTCCTCCTCCTTCTTCCTGTTACCTGGTTCCTGCATCTGGTGGCAATGAGCTCCCCTATCCTGCTGCTGAGAGAGCTCATTTTATACCCAGCAGAAGGTCAAACTTGACCAAAGCCCATGTTAGATTATTTTCAGGCATGTAGTATCACAATTAGCTCTGTTAATACACACAGCTGGATCTGCAGTATCTGCCCCACATTCTCTTACCCAAACCCAACAGGAAAAGAGTCCTTTGGTGGGAGTTACAAAGACTATGATTAAAAGAGTCATACCAATTAATTCACAACACTGTAAATAAATAAATAGGCACTATGCTAAGTAAAAGAAACCAGATGCAAAAGACAGCATATTACCATATATGGAATTCCATATTAGTCCAATTGGATTAGTCAAGTTGGTAGAAACAGAGGTGATTAGATGGCCTAGAGCTAGAGTTGAACAGACATTTGGAACTTCGAGTCAGAAGCACCACCGATAACCTCTTCATCATTAGAGCAACAAATAAGCCTCCACTGACAAATGGATCATGAATGTACAAAAAATAACCAATGATAATTGTGACGTTTTGAAAAAAAACGTATCATGGTTACATAAGAGGGTAGCATGACAAGCTAGTGAGTGGTGAGTGGTGTGGCACTTATGAGTTGGGCTGCAGTCCGCGTGGCTGGCAGATGGAACTCACCAGCAGCCCCCTCGGGAGAAAGACTGGGCTTTCTACTCCCAGAGACCGTTGCAGTCTTGCGGGCCATGATGAGTCGGCGTTGGCTCGATGGCACTGAGTTCGGTTTGGTGTACTCTTTTTACAACTGTCTATAAATAGAGCACTAGTCTAAAATGGAAAAAAAGAAATAAACACTTTCCTAACTTGTTCTTAGGATTAATCACACCTCAGGCTGGTCAAATAAAGCCCATTGGCAACATCAATTCCCAAAGCTAAGTCTCATTACACTCCGACCACAAACAAGGCCTGAGGCACAGAGCATCTAAAAACGCTGGCTGCACTCACAAGGATGCTCTTCTACTCATCACAAGCACACAAAACCCAAGCGAAGCATGCGGCATATCGTGGGACAGTTGTTGGGAACCTTGGACAATCTCATCCTGTTAAGCCATTTTATAGACATGAACCCCCCCCCCCCCTTAGGGTCAGCAGCGATTGTACAAAGCTGGCTCTCATTGGCTTATGAGAAGCCAGCTGATCCCAGAGCAAGCCTCCATCAACTCATGCCACAAGAGTAGACGGGGGTAAACCTAGGCGAAGAGCCACAATTCTCTCAAGGTCTCTTCTGCAGGCTGTTTCATGTCCCGAACCACTTTCTCCATGGAAAAAGTGAGACAGCCACCAGGTGTTCTCAAAGATGGAGAGCAACAGAAACTCTTACTTTCCACTGGGGAGAGTCTAGATTCTTACAATATTGTTGAGTACAGTTAAGTATTACCTAGAGAGGCTGCTGAGCTTGTGCCTACAGTGCTTCTCACACTTCATTCTCATCAAGCTTAGGATCTTCAAAGACTTTTCTCCTCCCTAAGGATCATCCACAATCAAACATAAAAGAAGAGTAGAGCTGACTTTCAGGAAACCATAAAATATTGATGCTCACTTTATTTGTTCCTTCTGAACAATCCACCCCACCCCACCCCCTTGGGAATACATGTCTTGAAACAATGGTTCTCACACTTCAAATTCCATGGAGGAACTTCTTGTCGAAGTTCCTCAGAGCAGTAGGCCCACTCACCTACCCTCAAAGGTTCTGGGAGAGCCCCACAATTCCTCTAACCCAAAATACATGAGGATCTCAAACGGGGCCCTGCTGGAGCTTTAACAAACTTACATGGCAATCAAGAAGCTCCACGTTGCTCCTGACCAAACTCATTTCAGCCCAGGCAGAGACTTCATAAACCAAATTTCTCTATGTATTATTATGAGATGACATAACTTCAAACATCCATTCATGGTTGTAATGTGGAATATGCAAAGTATGAATATAGGAAATTTGGAAGTTATCAAAATGAAATGTAACACATCATGACTATTATCCTATCTTAATGAGATGAAATGGACTTCCACTGACCAATTTGAAACAAGCAATCATATTATTTACTTTGCAGGGAATGAAAAACTCAAGAAGAATGTTTTTACATTCATTATCAAAAAGAATATTTCATGATCTACCTGGAAGAGCTCAGGATCTCCAAATTTTAGTTGATGAAAGCTACGAAGTACTGGGGTATAGCAGTTTTATAGCTCAGAGTGCATGGGGGCAGGGAAGTGGTGGGGGTAAGAAATAGGAGCCTTAGTTCAATTGCACCTGGCCTGACCATCCTGTTACCAAATTTTGTTCGAATTCAAAAAGCATTATAGTTCTGTGACCCTGGGTATAACTAGAAAGAACATTCATTCCCTCCACAAAAATAAGATTAATTACATTAGGACAAGTAAGTAGTTAGAGGTAGTCATGGAGACAGAGAAAATTACTGTGGTCTCACAACAGGGAGCATGTTTTCTCTGATGAGCAATGAGACTGAGAGAAATATAGAGAAAGACACAGTTCCCAGCCTCATTTTCAGACACCTAAGATTTCAGTTCAGGCAGTCTGATACTACAAAGACCAACTACTCTTCCAACACAGTCCTTTCTTCTGAAGCACCTTTAGATTGATTTGCCCTGTCTACTTTTAGGTTAGCAGCCAAGTCCTTTAATAATATTTACTCAACACAATAGAAAAAATCCATTATCTTTTATTCTATTTTCTCTGTAAATTTTTTAGATCCCATTGTATGGAAGTAACTTTACAGAAAAAAATTATAGCTTTATTCATAACCTCAAAATCTGGAAATTGTCAAAATATCTATCAACAGGCAAATAAATGGGTAAACAAACTGGTATGTTCATATACTAAGTAGTACTTGAGTCATAAAAAAGTCCACGGATATATGCAACAAATTGAGTGATCTACAAAACACTGCACTGAAACAAGTAGGACAAAAAAGACTATACACGGAAAAATTCCATTTATGTTTAATGTACAGAAAAGACAAGTCAACAGAGACAGAGTAAATCACTTGTTGCCTGGGGCTGGGATGAGGCAGTGCAATTGATTCCAGGCAAGCACAAGGAAACATTTTGGATGGCAGAAGTATCCTGAAACTGGATCATGGTGAAGGAAGAATAAATTTTCTTAAAGCAGTGAACCCTACACGAAGAACAGGCAAATGCTATGGTGTGCAGATTATACCTCAAATAAAGCTACTTTTTTAAAAATGGCAACATTATTGAGATATACTACTGAGATAATTCCAGCAACAAAGGAGCAAACATAGAGAAACAAACAAGGCAGTCACAAGCAATGACTATGCCATCTCCAAATATACTGGAAACCTTGGGTATCGCCACCTATGTAACAGCAGGACCAGTCTAGGCCATGGTCAAGGTCTTTTGGCCCCATGACTCTGATTCTTATGTATCAAATGGATATGTTAACAGTTTGTGTTACTAAGGCAGGATGTCTATGGAACAAAGGACCACCTGTCTGCCCCTTCTTGGTACTGTGTTGGCTTGAGTGTTGCTATGATGCTGGAAGTTATACTACCAGGTTCAGCCATGGTGGTGGACAGTTTTCAGTCAAGCTTCTGGATTAAATTCCCCTGGAAGAAAGCCTTGGAAAACTGTTTTCAATAATTAGTATTGGAAAAACCTATGGATCAAAGGCCAAGAGGTAATAATTTGTATAATGGGGAAAGATGGAAGCTTTACCCCTGAAATTTAGAGCAAGACAAGGGTGCCCACTCTCACCACTTTGATTCAATATTATCTTAGAAGTGTTAGCCAGAGCTATAAGGCAAGAAAAAGGGCAACTAAGTTAAAAAAAAAAAAAGTAAAATGATACCATTCATAGATGACATTATCCTTTTTTGTAGAAAACCCCAAGGAGTTCACAAGATAATATATAAATGTATTGAAGAAAATTAGAGAAGCTGAAATACGCACAGTCAACAAACAAAAATTGGTCAGATTCCTACATGTCAGCATTAAAAGATCTGAAAGGAAAATTAGGGGGGAACTTTAAATAGCATCCTAAGAGAATAAAATATCAGAGAATAAATCTAACCAGGGATTTGAAGGAATTTTATAATGAAAATCATTAAACACTACTAAATGAGATTAAAGAAGACTTAAATAAATGCAACAATAGTCCATGGTTGTGGATTGGAAGACTTAGATACAAAGATATCAAAATTAACCAAAGAAATCTGTAAATTCAATACAATCCTAATAGAAATTCCAACAACCTTCTTTATATAAGTGGAAAAGTCAATCCTCAACTACTTATATAATGGCAAGCCCCAAATAGATATAGCAATGTTGGGAGAGAAGACCAATACAGAATCGTTCACATTACTGAGTGAAATCCATATTAGATCCAAGTCACAATACAAAGTTAAAACAATAAACATCTTATACAGATACAGAAATTGCAACCCAGAGACACACAAACCCATGGAATAGAAAGGAGATTCTAGAAGTAAATCTATAAACCCATGATCAACTGATACCTTTACAGGCCTATTTGATGGAGATAGAAATCTCTTCAAAAAATGGTGTTGTGAAAATTGGATTTCTACACATGGGGGAAAAAAAGTTCAACAGGATCCATGCCTCATTTCATACCCAAGAATAAATGAAAAATGGATTAAAGACATAAATGTGAAAACTATGAAATTCTTAGAATAAAATGCAGGGACAATACTCAGACCTTGTTTTTAATAAGGGGTTATCTACTATAACAACAAAAGCATAAGGAACAAAAGAAAAATTAATAAATTAAACTTAATAAAATTTTTAAATGTTATTTATCACAAGATGAACAAATAAATGAGCAATCTAAGAACTTAGAAAATGTCTTTGGAATTCATATATTGAATAAGAATATATATATATATATAATGACATATACACACACAGTTCATAAAATGGGCAAATTGACACACCACCAAAGAGGCGATTGAGATGGTGACTAAACACAGGGCAAGGTGCTCAATATCTTTAGCCATCAGAAAGCTGCAAAGCAAACCATGATGAGATACTGTTTCACTACCACCAGAGGAGCAAAGACTGCTTTTTTTTTTTTTTTTTTTTTTTTTATTAAGGCATCACTGCCCTCAGGTGGTGGTAGACTGCTTTTTTTTTGATAAATAAGTAAAAGTAGCAAATGTTAGTGAAGATGTGGAGAAATCTAAATCCCTAAACATTTCTGGTTGAAATGCAAAACAATACACCCACTGTGGAAAATAGTGTTGGAGATCCTCAAAACATGGAAAACAGAACTGATCTAGAATTTCCACTTGTAGGTAAATTCCCCAGAAACTTGAAAGCTGAGACTAAAATAGAGATTTGAACATCAATGCTCTTTACAGCACTATTCTCAGTAGCCAAAAATTGGACACACACTAAAAGTCCATTGATTGAAGAATGGTCAAGCAAAATGTGATACATACATACATACATACAATAGACTATTGCTCAATCAGCAAGAGAAATGAAATGTAGGTAGACGCTACAGTGCAATGTAGCTGAAGACAGGCCAAGTGAAATGAGTCAGCTACAAAGGGGAAGATGTATGACCTTAGTTATACAAAGACAGAAACAGGCAAATGTCTAGAGGCCAAAGTTTCTCTAAGGTTAGCCAGGCAGGAAGACATGTGAAATAATTCATTGTTGCTTATGAAGCACAGTTGATTAGTATAATTGTTGTTGATAAGTTGCACCCCTATAAAAAGCTGAAATACTTTTAAAAGAAACAAAAACCAACACTTCTATGGATCACAAGAGAACATCGGCTGGGCGACGGACACTCTGGTTCAGAAATAACCACAACAAGGCCAATGATCAGAACAGAATGACATTCCATTCTGTATGAACCCTGGCTGTGCGTTGGAGGAAACTTGATGACAATTAGCATCAACTATGGCACAAAGAATTTTGCTACAAATTTAAGTCCAGGCCCTTGGTAGAAAATGACAACTAATGAGTCTCGCAAGGAAGAGGAATTACAAAGGGACTCCCTTCCCCTCCAATTACCCTCCAGATCCCTTGGCCTATCCACAGGGCAACGGCTAAAGAAGAAACAATGCAAATCAGTGAAACTACATCCAAACCAAGGGGACTATCATGACAAAGGGGGCGAAAACTTGCCAAAGAACACAAGCACCCCTCTCCATTATGACAGAGCTTGAAAAACGATGAATAAAAGGAACTGTTGGATGGGAAATTGGCAATATGACACTAAAAAGTTCAGATTTATGTCATCATGGACTGGTGGAGCATATATACAACGTGAGCACAGCTCAACACTAAAATCAGCCTCTTTATCCCCTGGAAAACACTTAACACAGGGAACCATGTATCCATGGAGATTTATCATAAACTTTGTTTTGTTTGCTTTGGCTAACACTGAGGCCTTTAGAAGAACCAAATGAGAAGGCTGGGATCCATTAGGTCAGAGATGTTGATGATTAAAGAAAGCAACTTTAAAATGGTACCGGTTCCCTCATTCCTGCTCATGACTGCCCTGAAATTAAGTCACAGTCTTTTTTTCACCTAACCTTATTATCATGGCCGAGCTCCCTCTCCTCAGAGGCCAATGTCTATAAATCTTGGCATCTGTGGGCTGAGCTGGTGGCGTAGTGGTTGAGTGTGGGACTGTGGCCCATGGGCTTGGCGGTTCAAATCCAGCAGCAGCTCTCCAGGAGCAAGGCTGGGTAGCTCCCATGACCACCAGAGGGCAGTGATGCCCCCTCCAGAAAAAATCTTGGCATCTGTGTGCTTCCACATATATCAACTATTAGCAATAGAATTAGCAATGGAATTTGTTTTTGAAAGCTAATTGGTAACATCAAAAACAAGGAGCACAAAATATTGTGCTAGTAAAGTCATTTCACACCTATAACTGCAACAAGTATTACTGGAATGTGGCAATGCCTGGGAATGGGAAAGGCCAGGTGTTCACCCTGTTTGCTAGTCAGATAAGAAATGTGCTGAAACTGAAATCTACACCAGGAGTAGATTGGCGACGGATACTATGTGGTGTCCGAAGCCTCTCTCCAAGGAATTCTTGTGCTGAGGGACTCCTCAAAAGTATCGCTAGAGACTTCCCAAGACCAGGCCCCCAGATCCTGAAATATCTGTTACCTTTCATTTTGGTGGTGTAAAATCCAACAGCCACTCCATTCCTCCACAAAATTTTAGCTTGCTCCATCACAGAGTGAGGTAAAAAAAACATGTCATCGGCATCCAGATTCCTCTCCAGTCTTCCAAAAATAATGACATTTAGAATGAAAAGCACAATCCTTTCCCCAAATGATTGGACCTTGGAAGGAAAAAAAGAATAAGGAATTAAGTGAGACCAGAGAAGAAAATCAGGCACAATAAATTGTGAACTTGGAATTGACCATTGAGGCCAGGTGCATGCTCCACTATCATAAGACTCTGTTGAGTCTCCAGAGCCAAGAGGTGAGTCAGCTTCTCTCCACTGACCTTTCCCATCAATGGTGCCTCTAGGGCTGAGGGTCTGTGCCAGAGCAGACTCCTGCGTCCCATGGGCCACAGCCATGAAAAGGAGGTCTGCAGGGGGAAATAAAGGCACACAAACGAAGCAGCAGATTCACCAGCCGTGTTTGATGACAGTGCGGTCCTGGCACCAGGAAGGAAGCAAATAAATGGAGAGAGCAAATGCTGGACCAAAACAGGTCTACTGGCTTGTGGGAGATGTGAGTGAGCACTGTAGTTTTACTCAGAGTATGCCTGGGATTCACAGCCTGCTGTGTTCTGATGCCAGAAAATGGAACCCTCTTGTCTCTATCAAAAGGTTCCATTGATCTTGCCATTGTTAACTAAGTTCCCTGCCCACTACGCTTCCCCTGTAAACTTTCAGTGTTGCTGCTGTCAATTTGATTTCACACAGATAACTGGAAAAGAACACAATGCTCAAAACAGGCATAGTTTACAATTAAGATTATTATCATTATTATTATTTTGCTTCAAAGAAGACTTCAAGAGAGTTTGAGTTTGGAGTTTAAGGTTTATGGCTTCCCCAGGTTATAGAATTGGTTATCACTGAACTTTGTTTCGAATCTCTTGTCTTGAGGGTGCCCAATGAATGGCTCAGGGCAATCACATATTTACTATTTTTTTAAGGCATCACTGCCCTCAGGTGGTGGGAGTAGGAGGCCCAGCCTTTGCTCCTGGGAGCCGGAATTGAACCTCCATCCCAGTGGGCCGTAGTCCTGCGCACAACCACTATGCCACCGGGGTTCAGCCCCATACTTACTATTTTTATGCTTTTCCTGCTTCAGGATGACATACATTAACCTGATATGCATGATTCTGCTGTTATGAATGAATGCTATTGATAGTTCTCTCTACCATCAGCCCCCATTATTTGTGTAAGTAGTGTCCAGTCACTTCAGAGTTTATTCTGTACAAGTCAACAATCCACGCATTGTGGTTCATAGCCTGCCTACATTTGTATCATACCCTCTTCTGAACAGTGTTTTAGATTCTACACCACTGGCTAAGTTAAATTACCCGAGAGCCCATGATGATGATTGATAATGTTCTCTAACATAAAATGATAATAATGTCATTCCAGTGAGTAACTATAACTATGTGTGTATAGCAGTTACATAATTTCATGTCAACATGATAAACTGGGATGGAGTCTAGCTTGTCAATCAGGTCACAGCCTGAAGATCTCTACTTGTGGACATGGCCTTCTCATGAGAATTCTGGGACTTCCTCTCTTCCTCCCTGATAGCAGTTCTCTCTCTCTCTCTCTCTCTCTCTCGCTCTCGCTCTCGCTCTCGCTCTCGCTCTCGCTCTCGCTCTCTCTCGCCCTCTCTCTCTCTGCTTCACCTTGACAAGGCATGAGAAGCCACACTCTGAGAGCTAAGGGACATCATGCTAGTGCTGAGATGGTTTCACTGCCAATGGATCCACAAGACTCTTCACTCACTGGCCTGTGATCTTCCTGCATTCAGCATCAGTGCATGTATTGTGTGAATTTGAAGAGGAATTTATGGACTGGTATCAGATATATGGGTTAATATCAGACTTATTGTGGCGGTCATGTGCTTATGTTAATTTCATGATTGAGATATAGAGGTAGTGTCTAGCCTGTTAATCTGGAGATAGCCATTGAGTAGCCAATGAGGCCTCTGTGTGGGCATGGCTTTCTCCTGAAACGTCTGGGAAGTCTCACAATATTTCCCTCGTGAAGATGAGAATCTATCTCCCCAGGTGTTGGGAGTTAGTCTCAGAGACAATGAATCACGGACAAGACAAGATGGCAGCATCTGAGGAGCTGGAGAAGCCACACGACTTTGCCCTGATGGAGCCAGACCACTGAAGCTGGAGAGTCCACATGGAGACCCCTGCCAGTGATGAATTGCTTCTGCCACCACTGATGCTGTTGATGAACCCTGAGCTCTGGAAGTGAGGAGCCATAGGGAAACCCCTACCAGGGCCAGGATTCTGCAACCACTGACCTGTGACTTCATGAGTCGGAAGGAGACTTTATAGACTGATATCAGGCATATGGGTTAATGTAGGACTTATGACTTTGTACTGTACTGGATTGGGATACTTTCTTAATGTCCTATTTTTTTATGTATATAAATCTTTTCCTTATATCCATATGCATGTCTATAAATTTGTTCCTCTAATCTACCCGGACTGACACATTTATGAACTAGATATGGACTGGACTGGAATGTTTTCTCAATATACAATTGATCTTTGATATAAAGCACTTTCCTATCCAAGTATGAGTCTTCCTGGATTTGTTTTTCTAGTCTACCCAGACTAACACAATATATGAATGAATTTAGGGCTCATAATGAATTCGAGCCCCAATATGAAAACAATGAGATCTTTTGACGTGGGCCTGCTTAATTTTTTTTCATGAAGAGATCACTGATGATATGGGTGCTATAAAGAAGTGTAGCAAAAACTAGATGGTGCATATCTATTAGAAAACATAGTATTCTATGGGGTCTTCAAGGCTTTTCTTCGAACAAGCAGTCATCTCAGTGAGGCATCAACTGGGTCCACCCAGAAGAAGTGCACCAGCCTGTGTGATTCAAGGACTGTGAATGATAAAATCTGTACCCAAAGGAGGCAATGGTATCAAAGTTTAAATAGTGAGCATAAAGCCATGAATGAAGTGGGAGCCCGAAATCCATTTGCCAGGTCTACCTGTGAATTAAACCTCTGAATCCCCTCTGACCATAGACAAGGGATGTGAATAACATTGCTATCATGCAGAGTGCAGTGAGTTTTTTATGTTGCTTTGTTTTTCTGTATTCTGTTATCTATGCTTTCTGTCCATGAAATCCATGATAGGTGGGTATACAGATGGTCACTGTATAGATGATTTCTTGAAGGGTATAGTAGTGGAGGTTGAGGGGGCAAGGATGGGGTCTAATGACAATGATTACATGAAAGAAGTAAATATTCTAAAATTGATTGTGAAAATGATTGTATAACTTTCTTTAACATTGGCTCTCTGAACCATGGAATTGTATGATATGTAAAACACGTGCCAATAAAACTCTTAAAAAATAAAATTCAATGTTGGTCTCAGGACAATAATTTGGGGGATTCATCTAGCATCAATGGCTCCAGAAAGTTCAGATTCCATTAAGAACTTGAATATTTCTTCTATATCCCCACCATCACCTTGATGGATTCTGCTAAGGAAGAAACAGAGTAGATCGTATGCCAGTATGCCAATCCTTGAGGAAGATATTCCTGCTCAGAGCAGCTTGTTCCCAGAGACGACAGAAGGACCGGCCTTGGTTTGAAATGTGATACTCTCTCCCTAGATGACAGCTCTGCAGAGGATGACCCTGAAGATACAGCTCAGGAGAGTGGCTGCTCTGACTTGAATACATGGGGCCAAATCAAGAGGAAAGCAAAGCCATAAAGTCTCTGAAGTATCCTAATCGTCAGCTTCTGACTCAGGGGACAGAACTTGATACCCCCTCTGAACTGCTCAGGAATTACTCACAAGGGGGCCATAACTTGGGGGGAGGGGCAGAGGGGGGGACACTGGAGCTCTCCATTCCTGACTGCAGGAATTTCAGTGGAGCTATCTAGGATGCTCACCTGTAAACATGAATGCTGAAGACTAAAAGGGTGTTTGAGTTGCTAAATAAGCAAGACTCAGGAATTCCAGCTCTGCGAGCAATGGGGACTGCCCTTCTCTGTTTAACAGAGATAGTCATCTGCTCTGTGTCAGACTCCCTGGCAGTCTCGTGACTATCTGTATGTTTCTTTCTTTTTTCATGTTTATCCATACAAGATAGGCAGGATAAGCAATCCTACGGAGAAAGCGATTGACCCAGGGATTCATGGGGTCCGTGGGAGTAGAGGTGGGGGGAAGTGAGCAGGCAGCCGATAATAGCAGGCACAGGGGAACAGCAAGTGCTCTAAAATTGATGGAAAGAAGGGTGTACCTTTTCTGCTCAAGTTTGATCAATTGGCTTCTTTCAGAGAACTACTGAGAGGTGAGTGAGTAATGGGTAAACATACTAGTGGAGTAGGAAGAAAGAAAGATGAAAGGAGAAAAGGAAAAAGATATATATATATATGTGCATTTGTTTATGTATGTATACATATATAAATGTAAGAAGGAAGCAGATAAACTTTGGGCCTCCACTTAAATCTTATTTCAGTTCAAGAGTAGGTTGTTCTAATGTGGCATTGTATGATACACACGATCACTGAAGAAAAAATGTGTGCAAACGCAAATGTGAAGAAAGCTGATGGTGTCCACCTATTAAAAGATATAGTGTCTGGGGTCTTAAAAGCTTGAAGATAAATAAGTGACCATCTAGCAGGGAAGCAACAAAGCCCACACAGAAGAGACACATCAGCCTGTGTGATCATGAGTTGTTGACGGGATGAAGTATCAGAAGTTCAAAATCAAACAATAATTCTATATGAAGGGACTTGGATGAAGTGACACCCAAAACCCACCGGTAAGATAATTGGATAGTATCTCTAAGAAGGGCCACATGAAAGAGATAAAAATTCCGGGGTGCACTATAGCACTGATGAAACACATAACTATTCTCTAGGTTTTTAATATCTTCTCCCTTTACTATTGTGCTTTTTTTACCTCGTTAATTATGTTAGGTTTGTCTATGTTCACTTGCATATTTAAGATCCTTCCAAACATGAAAACCAAGATAGATAACCCTGCAGAAACAGTAATGGGAGTAATAGTCCCCTGGGAGTATGGGAAAAGAAATAAAGGGAAGGGGCAATAGGGCATTGATAACATCAATGATTGTACATCCCCATAATGGGAGAGAACAGCAGAGTTGTATGTGAATGGATACATTGGTTCATATATGATAGGGCCAAAAAATGGCAAGTTCAATCAGACACCCTAAGGCCTCCTATTTTAATAATAAGACTTTTTTTATTTCTTGATGTGTTAGTCCGGGTAGACTAGAGAAACAAATCCATAGAAACTCATATGTGTAAAAGAGAGTTTTATATAAAGGGTAATTGTACATTAAGAAAGCATCCCAAGTTGATAAGTCCACTATTAGCTCATATTTCCAATATCAATCTATAAAATTCTCTTCGGACTCACAAAACACATGCAATGGTGCCAAATGCAGGATGATCCCAGGCCAATGGTTAGAAGAAAGTCTTTGGATCCAGTGGTGTTGTAAGCTTCTCAGTGCTGGCAGGGTTTTTTTGAGGAGATCTGCAGGGCTGGGCCTATTAAATGCAAGGCAGAAAAGTCAACTCAGCAATAAAAAGGTTAGTCTAGCAGCGGTTCTCAACCTTCCTCACACTGCAACCCTTTCATACACTTCTTCATGCTGTGGTGACCCCTCCCCCAACCATAACATTATTTTTGTTGCTACTTCATAACTTTGTTACTATTATGAATTGGGTGACCCCTGTGAAAGGGTCATTTGACCCCCCCAAAGGGGTCGCAACTCACAGGTTGAGAACCACTGGTCTAGGTGAATTTTCTCAAAGGACCAAGGGCTTATTAGGAAAACATTTTCTGAAATGTTAAAAGTGCCTTGGTGAAAAAGAAGGCAAGAATGCTGTTGCAGGTGTTTTTGTTTTTCTACCACGACACTCTGCTAGCTCATTCTTTGAGGGGAGCAAGGGCTATCGTACCAGAGTTCATAGGAAAACTTCCCCCACCTCCCTTCAAACTTCTGTTCTGCAAAACTCAAAGAACTTTTCAATGTCAGCCCTTGGAGGACAATGCCACAAGTGCTGTTTTGACCTGGTGTAAATTGAAGAGGCCAGAATTCTTTGGGAAGCTGCCAGAGAGATGGAAATGCAGCCTTCAGCAGTGTGTAACTGGATGATGTGCCAGGAAACAACAGCTTCCCATTCTTGTACTTCCCGGTAGAGTAGTGATTTCTATACTTTTATGGCAATAATTGTTTAGTTACATGGCACAAAGTTACAAGGCACAAAGAAAGCCTCTCACTGCTTTGTCCACGGAAGATATAGCTAATTGAACTGCACTCTGGAGGAGTGTGGGTTTCCTGGTAGAATTCTTCCTTTCTATGCAGAAGATCCAGATTCACTTTGTGGGTCACCACCACTCACGCACTCACCATCACCAGCAGAGGGAAGCTTGCATGTGCCGTGATGTTAACCAGATTTCAGTGAAGTTTCCAAGTTAAAACGGACTCAGAAGAAAATCCTGATGAACTATTTCTGTAAAATCCACCACTGACTATCCTGTGAGTCATGGCAGTTTGACCCCCCTATGCATGGGCAAGTCGGGGCCAACTTGGTGGCAGCTGACAGTAGCAGTGAGCACATAAAATCATTGCAAATTTGTCAACCTTCACACCACTCTGCCAAAGAACAAACCAGTCTGACTTGGAAGAAGTCCAGCCAGAAGAGTTCTTAGAAAGAAAGACAGCGAGACCTCCTCTCGGGTCCTTTGCACGTGCCACCAGGAGAGACTCCAACCCAACCCAAATCTGCTTCCATGAGTCCATGCTGACTCGTGTGCCCCGCTGCGGGGTGCCGAGACGGTAACCGTGTAACCTTTCTCCCGCAGAGCTGCTGGCAAGGTCCACCTGCTGGCCCACAGGCATCATGGTGCCAAGAGGACGTCTCATTTCCAGGCCCTGGAAAAGTGCCTCGTGCTTGGTAGACAGAGGGGCAGCATGCACGAGGAAGACCTTCGACGAGACGGGGTGACACGGTGGCCGGCATAGTCATGGGCTGGCGGCGGACCGGGCAGGGCTTCGCTCTTGTGTACAGGGGGCCACTGCCAATTGGAACTGACTCTATGGAACTTCGAGAAAGCAGTTAGTCCGACTCTAGCTTTCTGAGCCTGGACAAGGTTTCAGAATCTGCCTAAGGCTAGTCGCCTACTCAGCCACAAGGAGCCACTATGAGGGGATGCCCATCAGCCCCTTACCGCGTGGCGGGATTGCTCTCCTGAGGGCCACTCCCACCATGCTGGCACAGGATGGTCACCAGGTCTACCCCACCCAAAGCTGGGGTGGTGACATGGGCCCACTTGTCACTCTCTGACTCTCACCACCCCCCACCCCCCCAACCGGGAGAGGTCTGCAGGGCAGGTGCTATTATTTACAGATGAAGAAAATAAAGCTCAAAGAAGGCAAGTGGTGACATTTCTTCCTCTCTCTGCCTTGCTCTACAGAGGCCTTGAGACAGCTGGGCAAGAGCTGTGCTGGAGCCGGGGCAGAAACGACAGCTGACAAGGCTCCTGTGTCCGGGGCATGTGCGCCCAGCATGGCCCCTTCTGCGTCCTCAGCCCTCAGTCTTGAACCTGGACAAATGACTAGTTCAAGACAAGTATGAGTGCTTGAGAATATATACAACACTAGACTCTTAATCAATAACGATAATAATTTTTCATTATTAGTTAAATTTTAAAGTCTTGGTCTGGACTGGCTTGGAACGCCTCAGCCAAACTTGAGCCTCGGTTCTGTCTCTGGACATGGGAGACACTGACCGACGTGGTCGCTAAAAGCATTGAGCACTTTCAAAAGCTCTGCTAATAAAAACCAAGCAGCTGCAGCTTCTGAGCAAATGGCACAAAGGACCCAGTGCCAACAAACGTACTCATGGGCCCAGAATGTAAAATATTTCCACTTCATCTGGAGCCTTCGATGAGAAGAAGAGCCATGACAGCTGAGCTGCAGACAGCCGCCAACCCCTGCGTCTCCCACAGCAGCAGCCAAATCAAGGTCAGAGGGGACGAACAACTAGTCAGGCACCATGGTGATCTATGTCGTGTGGGAGGTTATGTTTTTCAACTCCTAAACCCAAAAAGTTCAGGGGGAAACAAGCCAGTAGAGAAAAGCAGATTTCATGGGGCAGAAGGGAAATACCCAATCAAAACCTGGCAGGAGACGAAATGTACTTACTCTGCCCAATGTCATTATTGGGGAAACGTGCGACATGTGCTTTTAACTTAGAGATGTTTCCAAAGACACAAAATCATGATCCAGCTCTAATCCATGGACCAGGATCACTAATTGTGTAAACCAAAAGAACATGAAGAAAGCGTTAGTGGTAATTTGTGAAGAACTAAAAAAAAAAAAAAATGTAATTTAAAGGAGGAAAACATGCAGACCCAAAATTCTACAAATGGAAAGGGAACTAGAGGTCTCACACCCAGCCTCAGATGACTGGGCCATTCAAACATGGATTGCCAGGAGCAAGGACAGCTACACTCCTTTCTGTTGAAGCACAAGGACCGCATTTCCAAAAGGGGCGAATTGTGTTTCCACCTCCAAACTCAGCAGTCCTGACCCATGAATGGAGTTACCATGCTCACGCTAAAGAGAAAGAATCAGATTCTTCAGAATGGCAAGACCACACAAACGGATAATGAGGAGGCACTATGTTCACTGACTCACATGACACCATGAGTTTGTCAGACAAAAAACATTTGCCAACTAATTAAAACCAGACCTATAAAAGACAAGCGAAAGAAGTGAGAGAGAGGTATTCACCAAGATCTGATAAGAGTCTTGCATGAAGATGGGGGTTGGGGGGGGGGGGGGGGGGGGAAGCCCTGGTTTGCACAAACAATTAATGCCCAGCTGCCAGCCCAAAAGTGAGCGGTTCTGAGACATCCCGAGGTGCTTCAAAAGAAATGTTGCATCGTCTTCTTCAACCCTCTCAGCCACTGAAACCCTACAGAGAACAGTTCTGCTGTATGAGGACTCCATACAGACACTGGGGCAGCTGGAACCCAGAATGTACAAATAACGCCGCAGCACCACAAGAAAAACCCAGGAGGCCTTTTTGGTGAGAAGGTTAAGAGTTTGAATATGCATTTATCCAAAGAAGATATGCAAAGGCCAATAAGCACACAAAAAGGGTCCCCAACAGCAAGTGTCAGCAGAAAAAGGCAGGTCAAAGCCACCACTGACACTGCTCTGCACCCAGGGCGATTGCTTGTGTCATAAAACAGCAGAACGACTGCTGTCAAAGATGGGGAGGGGCGGGGACCATGACACAGTGCTGTTGGGGTGCACGATGGAGCAGCCACTGGGGAAGCACTTTTGGTAGCTCCTCAAAAAGTGACTCACAGGCTTGGGGAGATATTCCAGAGATGGAAAACAGTGCTTCTGATGAACACTTGAGCACCGGGATCACGGCAGCTTTACTCACAGGTGCCCAAAGCGGGTACACAGAACATGGTTCATACATACAGTGAAATATGACCCTGAGGAAATGAAGTCCTGCACATGCCACCACGTGCAGGGGCCTCAGCCTCGTGACTCGGTCGGATCAGGGGGGCCGCCCAGTCTATGACTCACTCCCACAACCCTTACAGGAAGATCTAGATTAGGCACAGAGACAAAAGAGTATCATTGGGCCCCACGGCTGGGAGTAGGAGCTTACTGCTTAAAGGCCACTGTGTTTCTGTTTGGAATGAAGAGAAACATTTTAATAGTGGAGATGGAAACAACAGAGTGGTGATAGGCACCACATGGTGAATACAATCAGTGCTGTTGTGGCATACACCTCAAAATGATAAAAGAAGCGTGGTGTCTTAAATAGTGTAATCGCATTGCTCACCTTCTTCAGACCTTCTCTTGCAGGATCAGAGGTCCTCAGCACATCTTCAGGTGGCCACCAGGATCCCTCTAAGTAGACAGCCACAACTAAGGGCAAATCAAGAGAAAATCAAGGATGAGGTGCCCGCAGCAAGTCACTAGAGGGCAGTCTGTCCAGCACAGAGCACTGGTGGGGAAGCAAGGCCAGCTTATTTCACAACTGATGTTTCCAGGAGCACGAACTTGGAACAAGAGTAACCACTGTCCCCTGAGCAAGCCCTCCACTTATCTGTCCAAGTGTTTCCTATTGACGAGAAAACAAAACGTGCGCAAAAGGGTCACTACCAACAATGACAGAATTCTATTTTGGAAACCAATGGTACCTTGGCTGTTTTCTGGAATCACACACAATATACATATTCACATACATATGCACAGATATCCCTGATTGTTTCTCAAGGACTGAGAGTCCCAGAATCCCAGAGGCCACAGAAGAAAAAGAGTGTCTCCCACGTCAAACGGTTTTACCTGCAGATAATTTGGAGGGAAATGTGAGAGTGGAGAGGAAAGCAAAAGTCTCCTGGTGCTTCATAGACAGGGCGAGGCTTTCATACAAATCTCAGGCTAATTTGCCACCTCGCCTTCATTCTCTGCTGCCGGAGGAGCTCAGGTTGAAACCTTTGTGCAGTCCAGGCTGCAATGACATTAACCCTGCAGCGTCAGCCCCTGTCTGCCAAGGACCAATAGCATCAGCTCCTCGGCTGTGTCCGAATCAGATCAGGGGTTAATGACATAGCCTCAGACTACAGTTCCCAAACTGCTGAAAGAGGAGAGCCAATTAAAATCTTGACGTCCGACTGCATTTGTTCAACTTACTCATTTTCAAAATGGCATGTACTAGGACTTAGAAAAGGTTTATAAATCCATAAAGGATGGTTTCTTGCTTAACAAAGTGAATCACTAATAGCTGTTCAATGTACTAATGAGGTGCACTCCTTGAAACAGGGAACACATTATGGTTTGGTGTTTAGGAAGTGCCTTACAGTTTCACTGCACACTGAAGAGAATTAATTAGTCATACAAGTTGTCACAAAATAGATTGAACTGTTTCTGTTTTGTTTTTCAAAATGAATCTTGAGCTGCTAAGTGCATGTGACAAGGAAAGAGAAATCAAATTTAACTAGTCTACACTGCACAGTCCTCAAACCCATCTCTTAGAAAAGAGCAGCAGCTCTTGATCAGTTAAGCCTGTGGCCTCGCCAAGAGAAACGGTAGCACAGTCCTTAGAGAGGCTGCGCCCCGCTCATCAAGGACCGATGGCAGGTCCTGGGGGACCAGCAGGGGCTGGGAACCTCGAGCCTTCACTTCTGAGACATGACAGTCAGTGAACTTGCCCCCAGGACTGGAAAATGGAAAGGGTAATGCCCATGCTATAGAAAAGAAGCGAGTCCATGCCCACTGGACCTCTGCTAGCCAGGGCCTGCAAGGTGGCTGGGCATGGGCAGAGGGCTTCCAGGGGCAGTCACATTGGGAAGACACAGCCTCTCCCCACCAATTTCATTTTCCGAGTGACAGGTGATGTGAATCCCAGGAAGATGGCATGAATGGATCTGGTCCTGTGACACACCAAGGTTCCTCAAACACACTGAGACAGTGAGGTTTTCAGAGGCCTGGGTTCAATCAAGGCTCAGCATCATCAACTCATTCAGCTCCCCTTGGCCCAGTCTCCCAATGGCCTGCAGAGCCCTGCCCTGGACTCACAGAGACTGACGCACACCCCCACCCTATCCCCTGGGCTTCTGCAGCTGGCAGGAGGAGAAAGAGCTAAACCATCTGCTGCAGTGAAAGGCAGGATGTGCAAGGAGCTCTGCTCAGACACAGGATTAGCTGAGGGGTATTGGGAAGTGTCCCCAGAGACCTCCAGTGGCCAGGACAGACAAGACCAGATCACTGCAGACAGTGAGCCAGGAACAAAAGGCAGAGACCTACCAGCCAGGCCTGTCCTCGGGGCATACCAGACAGCAGGACGAGGACAGCAAACATCACCTCCACCACACAGCAGTGACTTTCACTCACTAGTCACACTGCAGAGCCAGTGAAGGAACACGGAGTACAGTGCCCTAGATACAACCCTGTTTACTGGGTGCAGGGTTCAAATCCTGGCTCCTCCACTTCCTAGCAGATGACCTTCCCCCACTCCTCTTCCCCTGGACTTCCTATCTATGCAATGGAGACCACTCCACGCTCTGACTTGCCCAAATTCTCTCTAAGCTAATCTCCACTCTTTCTCAGCAAGGTTGGGTCTAACTGCTCTTTCTAAGGCCTTTGGAGTTTTCCTGTAGTTTCCAGAAACCTCTTCCACCTGCTTCAAGTATTGCTCTGGAATTTCAAAGAAATATGCAAAGGACTTAACTTCCTGATTTTTATCAAAAAGACAATGAGCTACTTCAAACACACACACACACACACACACACACACACACACACACCTCTTACTGTGCTTTTCTAACCTTCCCAAACCTTGTTCTTGGGTAAAAGTGGTCCATCTGACCTGAAGTACAACATGGCTGATGAATCTAAGGTGTGCTAGCCTCACGAATGCCTGTGTTCTCCTTACAGACCTGTCTTTCATTTGGCTGCTAAGGGGTGAGCAACAGGCTCACAATATGAAGGGTGACTTGAGACTGTAATCTCAACTATCCAAGTAGTAAGCCTGGTCTCTGTTATAATTTTCAGTTTGGCTCAAACTTTTTCTTCTTCCCAATCCAGGCCTTCCGATGTGATCCTGTTCCAAGGACCTGGTGATAATGGGTGAGTGCCTGCTGGTCTTTCCGCTCTTAGGCTGATGGAAACTTCTATTTGTGTGGTCCATTTTCACTTTGATTTTCTTGCCTCTTCTTTCCTCCAGATGAAGGCCAATAGTTGAACCTTACTCACATGGCTGCTCACAAACTTCTACGGTCCATGTCACCCCTCAGTCAAGATATAGACCATTTTCTGTGTAAACCGTCTTGTTTTCTTTGTGCTGGATGTCACCCTGAGCCTAGGGTTCCCAAAGTCCAGCAATTCCTTCTTTTGACATGGTTGGTTATGCCTAAAAAAGTCTTCATAGCGATGCTCTGGCAAGCTCTATCACACTCAGAGAAAGGTGTGCAGCCAGTATAATTACACGTACACCAATATCCTGAGCCGAAGCAGGCTATGGCAGTCATGTACTCTTGTGTCAATTTCAGGATTGGGAGTGTAGGGGTGGCGTCTAGCCTGTCAATCTGGAGATAGCCAATGAGAACTCTGTGTGGGGATGACTTTCTCCTATGAATTCTGGGAAATCTGACCGTATTTTCCCCTTGGAGGTGAAAGATTTATGACTCAGGCCTTTGGAGACACTCATAAGACACAAGTTTGACTTCCTGCAAGACATCTCAGAGAAGTCAAATGGGCTTACCCTGATGGAACCAGACCTCCAAACCTGGAAAAGTCACATAGAGACAGTGCTGAGATGCTTGAGAATTGACAGAGAGGCCCCTGCCAGCACTGAGATGTTTCTACCACCACTGGATACACAAGACTCTGCACCCACTGGCTTGTGATTGTCCTGGTGTCATTGCATGTGCTTCATGAGTCTGAAGAGGACTTATGGATTGGTATCACATATATGAGCTAATATCAGACTTATGGACTTGGACTGGAGTGGGCTGGGATGCTTTCTCAATGTTCCATTCCTCTTATATATAAGCCTTTTCCTTATATACATATGCATGTTTATGAATTTGTTTCTCTAGTCTACCCAAACTAACACACAGGCTCTCACACACTTGCCTAACGTGCCTCTTGCTCTTGCGGGATAGAGGCTCTAACGCCTCTGCTCCTCTCAGCATCGCCCCTGCTGCCATCATTGTCTGCTGTCCCTCTCTGATTGGACTTTGCCTGCCTGTCCCGACACCCCAGTTAAGAGGTCAGTTCTCTAGTCTGTTCCCCTCCCCATCCTAGGAACTATCAAAGGATGCGTCTTTTAGTTCGACTTTGTACAACAGTGGTCTCATGCAACATCTGTCCTGCAGTGGTTAGCTATGTCCGCTCAGCACGGAGGGTCGTGACTGCTCAGTGAGCCCCATGGTCAGCATTTGGAAACCACTAGCAGCTCAGCAGGAGAAAGACGGAGTCCCAGGAAGCAACGCAGGGTCCCTGTGAGCTGGCTTCCTCAGTGGCAGAGAGTAATGATGTCCTCGGGTACATCGATGCTATAAGACTGTTCCCAAAGTGAGCTTTCATTTGTGGACATTGTCTACTATTCCATTGTGTGCATGGATCACAGTGTACCCATTTCTCCTTTGAGATCCATTTAGATTGCATCCTCTTCTTGCTATTGTGAATGGTGTGTGTGCTCCTTGTCCAAATGCTTAGTCTGCTCCATTTTATATAGAAATGTCTGTCTCTCCTTTCCAGTCTGATTGTTTTCATCAGGACCGCACCTTAATGTGGACCCCATGTTCCTAGCCCCCTCATTTCCCATGACCACTCATTTTCTTATCAGGAAGCATTCATCTAGCCACTGCATTCATCCATCTCTTCCCAAAGGCCCAGTGCAGCCTCAAGCAACTGGAAATAGAAGTAGTATGTGACTCAGAGATCCCTCTTCTCCGTCTACAACCTCAAGAAACCAGAATCGAAGCCCTCAGGATACATGCTCACCCATGTTGACTGCAGTATTAGTCACCATAGGAAAGAGGCCAATGGGGTGGGGAAGAGGTGAGACAAGAGGGGAGGAAGGACCAGTCAAAGAACTGTCTCAAGAAAGGAGTGACCAGTCAGGGAAGAGCCGACAGCTCAGGACTTTGTGTCCATGCTGCAAGGGAAGGGAGGCCTGCCACTCACTGAGCATCAGGCCCCTGGGCACAGCTCATCATAGTAGGAAAGCCACTCACAAACCACTGAGGTGGCTAGGGGCAGACTCTTGCTCTTGGGACTGGGCCAGAGCCTGGTGGCCAGTAGGGCAAGGGCAGCCCTGGGGTAGACAAGGAAATAGGGGTTTCCTGATGAGTCACGGAGGGCCAAAGCAGGTGAGGATGAAAGCTGCGCATCAGCCAGAGGACAGTTGGTCATCTCTACGTGGGAGGACTTTGCATTTCTGAAATTTAAAAAAAGAAGTGATTTTAAAAGAAAGATCCAGTTGTAGTGGTCCAGCATGGCTTCTGTCTTTGTTCTCACTGCGCTCACAACACTCTGGGAGAGTGTTGGACTCACAGGGTTGTGCAATATGTATTTAGGAACAGCTAAAGCCCCATCCGACAGTACAGCACAAAATGGGAACCCTAACGTAAACCTCCACGGGCTTTAAGTCACAACAGTGTGTCCATGTCACTCCCTCAGTTGCAGCAAATGCAAGCAGAAGTTGATGCTCAGAAGAAACACTCTGTCACCGAGGTGCCACATGTGTACAGGGGTTTGAGAGGAGCCCAGGAGCAGGCATCTGACCATGTCTAACTCCACAGCGGGTGTGGCAGTCATGTGCTTATGTTAATTTTATGATTAAAATGTAAGGGTGGAGTCTAGCCTATTAATCTGGAGATAGCCATTGAGTAGCCAATGAGGCCTCTATGTGGGCATAGCTTTCTCCTGAGACTTCTGGGAAATCTCGCAATATTTCCCACATGAAGATGAGAATCTATCTCTCCAGTTGTTGGGAGTTAGTCTGAGAGATGAATCACGGATGATGAATCACGGACAAGCGTCTGAGGAGCTGGAGGAGCCGGCGGAGAGACCACATGGCTTTGCCCTGATGGAGCCAGACCTCTGAAGCTGGGGCGGCCACATGGAGACCTCTGCCAGTGATGAGTTGCTTCTGCTGTTGATGGACCCCGAGCCCTGGAAGCAAGGAGCCACGTGGAGACCCTGCCAACCCTGGAATTCTGCACCCACTGACCTGTGACTTCGTGGGTCGGAAGGAGACTATACAGACTGATTTCAGGCATATGGGTTAATATCGGATTTGTGACTTTGAACTGGACTGGGCTCAATGTCTTGTTCCTCTTGTATATAAACCTTTTCCTTATACCTATATGCGTGTCTATGAAATTTGTTCCTCTAGCCTGCCCGGACTAACACAGTGGGGAATCAGCTTCAGCATCAACTCAAGACTGACTTCTGCTAGGTGGAGGTAAGATATGCTGCCACCTCTGACATTGTTTACCAATCCTGACACTAACTGTCTCCCACCATACTAGAGGGCCCAGTAATTCAGTGTATGGCCACAAAGAGCTCGCAGACCATATGAACAGTGATGGGATTTATGAGAGAAGTGGCTACAGCTGAGGTTCAGGAACACTCAGAATACATTTCTTTGATCAAGAAAGCCTTTCTTCAGTCATATACCAAAACATAGTCTTCTCTGGCCCTCATTCCCTCAGCCTGGCCATATGCTGCTTGAAAAAGGGTTTAAAAAGCCTTTAACTGCAAATATACAAATGTGCTGGACACAATGGATGGATGGATAGGTAAGTGATGGATGGATGGATTGTGATAAGAGTTGTATGAACCGCCAATGAAATTAGTTTTTGAAAAAGCCTTTAAAATGTAGCCAGTAAATGCTCAGAGACACCCCATTTTGACAGCAGGCCTCAGCCAGAAAGCACCCATCTGCCTCTCTCCATGGACCAGGAAGCTCACGGCTCGGTCTGCTGCTGGTCTCTGAGTTCTGCTGTCCTGCGTCTCTGCCACTGTTCTTTGCTGGGTCTCACTCTGTCTGATGTCACAGCTCTGCCTCCTGCATGGAGGTGGGTCAAGGAGGGCGAGCGTGAGTATTTCAAGTTCAAGTGACACACTCTACCCCGCCCACTCTCAGCCGTTCTTTCTTGATGGTAATGATATTCCCCTCTCCCACCCCAGGGAGCATAGCCAAACTGCCCAGTGCCTCATCCTGCCCCCCACTCCCTGGCTCTATTAGGGTTCCCCAAACAAGTATGCCATGTGCCATATCATGATATCAGCAAGCTACCCAATCCCAGTGCTGGGCCACAAGCAGCTCGCATTTGCAGGGTCCTACCCAAGTCATTGAAAATAGCATGGACTGCCAAAAGAACAGCAAATCTCTCTTGGAAGGAGTGCAGCCAGCATGTTGTGAGGAGAGACCAATCCCTAGAGAAGAGCATCATGCTTGGGAAAGGAGAGTGGCAGCGCAAAGAGGAAGACCACTGACCACACGGATTGCCACAATGGGCTCCAACATGAGAACAATCGAGAGGCTGACACAGGACCGGGCGGTGTTTCATTCTGTTATTCACAGAGCCAAGGTCAAAGGCACCTAACAACAGGCGCCACACCACTCATCAGTAGGGGGACCACCCATCAGTCTGTAGTGAGACAAAGAAGCCCTTCGCCACAAATCACAGCAACTCACAGTAGCTGATTTCCAAGATTGTCCATCCTTATGGGAGCAGATAGCCTCATCCTTCTCATTTGGACGGGCTGGTAGGTTTGAACCCCCTACCTGCGGTTAGCTGTCCAAGATCTAACACACAGTGCCCACAGCCATCTAGAAAAGCTATTTTCAATAGCTCCCTGCTCCACAAGGATGATCTGTGTCTGGGATACAATTTTTCTCTAAACCTAAGACTGCTTTGAGTAAAAAGTCTATTAGAAAAATATATACATAAAAAGAGGATGGTCCTGGCTCCTGGGTGGAGACTGGATCAGGGTGGGTGAGGCCAGAGGAGGCAGAGGACGAGAGGCTGCGGCGGCCCAGCGGAGAAGCAGGAAGAGCACGCTGACAAGCAGAAGCACTCAGATGGAGAAGCCGGAGCAGAGGGGGCAAAAATGGCCAACTGGGCATCCCATCCCTGGGTGATGCCAAGGGTTCACACATTTGGATGCTGACTTAAAGGTTGGGGCTCAGTTTCATGTGGAACTGCCTTAGGAAAAAGAGTTGGTGACCGCCCTTGGGAACATCGGCCATTGATGCCCTTAAGGAGACGGCGGGGACCGACACACGGGTTTGCTGGCACCAGGGCTGACTGAAATGGAACAGGAGAAAGGAGGTGGAAGGGAAAGGAAGGTGGGGACCACAGTCCACTCCTGGGCCCATGTGGATGGATGAAACTGCCTTTCCAGAAGCAAGCAGGGAAGAGGAAGGGTGGGGTCTCATTGGTAAATGCCAGTTGGAGACAGCAAAGTGACATCTGGCCTAACGGGGGCGAGCAGGCCCCTACCCGGTGCCCAGAGGGTGAAGGAAGGAAGGAGCAGACAGCAGCCTGCTGTGTTCTGACAAGTCGTGGTCGCCATGTGCTGGCCCACACTCCGTTCTTCCATCAGAGCTGCTTGCTGCCCCCCGAAGGCCCCTCGCCGGAGTCCAGGCCCGAGACTGCCCATTACACACCGCACAAATATGCAGCTCCACAAAAGGTTTAGAAAACACACCCAGTGAAGCCAAGAGATGGCCGTCTTCCCAAACATAGAATGCATGCAAGAAACAAACGCTGGAAAGTTCTGGCAGGGGACAGCACGAGAACGTGTTCCAAGGAATAGCCTGACTTGTATGCAACATCGACTGTGCTGTAGTCAATCACTTTCAGGGAGGAGAAAAGATTCAAGTTGACATGGAGACTGCCACGTTGTGTTCCGGGGGCTTCCAGGCCCCTGAAGATGTCGTCCTTACAGAGAAATGCTTCCCCAGAAGCCCCGTGAGCTCAGGCGCCCCTTGCCACGAAGCATGAAACATCTGGTTCGCATGATCTTTGCATCAGCCACCCTGTTTCCCAGGCTGTTGTTTTGTCTTGTTTTGTCCTCAGAGATTTTGTGTTCAAGGTTTTAACTCAGGAAGAGGGTGTGGTGCTACAGTGTTCTGGACACTACTAAGCACAGCTGGGCTGCAAGGTACTGGGAGCAGAGTCCACGGGAAATGAGACGAGCTGAGAGACCCAAACCAACCATCTTCAAGGGGACCCCGTTCATGCACCGCAACTCCCTACCCATAATGCTTCAGAAGAAGGCCTGGTGATCTTTCTCCCCCACCCCTCCCCCCAAATCAGTAGGAAATGCTATGGAGCACTTCTGCTCTGACGGGCTGCTTCCCAGTGTCTAAATCCAACTCGTCACAAGTGCCACAAATGGACAAGGAATAAAGGAAATCTGAACACCTTGACTGCCGGCACACATTCCAAACACATTGCTGTCCCTTCGAAGAGCTCGTCCACCCACACCTCTGGTGGCCCAAGGAAACCCAGCCCCAGCTCCAGCACACAGCTCCCTGGGCAGGCCTGTGGAAAATCAGGAGGCCTGCGTCTGCCTCCAGGCCGCCCACGGCCCCTCAGCTGCCCAGAAAAGCACATATTTAAATGGAGCCTGAGCTTCTGGCCAGGGCGATTTTCCCCAAACTGTCAAAACAATTTATGGGGCTCCCCAACGGCCAAGCGTGGGATGGCCTACACTGCCTGGGTCTGATACTTACCTTGGCGTGAACCAGAGAGCAAGGCAGGCCTTAACCATAAAGAGCAGGATGTCAGCGGGCTCACCAGAGACATAGTCAATACCAACGAATCAGTGCCTGGCCCGGGGGGGCTGGGAGCCTCCCTGTGTAGTCTTCACATTAAAGCTGGAAAACCCAAGTGCCCCACCCCATAGGCTGGCATCTCCTGCACATCGGCCACATTCGTCTCCCTTAACTCAGCTGTGAGTTGCCTTCAGCTCCAAACCCTAACCTTATGGATGGCACTACCCAATCCTGTGCCACCCTCAGCTCCCCAGGGCTCCAGAGGGCACTGGGCAGCAGCTCCCTGAGAGCCCCCTTGCTGCTATGGGCCCTCCACTTCACCCCACAGAGCGCCCTGCTCCCCTGAGGCAGCTTCCCTCAGACATAGCCAAAGGAGGCCAGACAGGAGTCCAGACAATTATCTGTGAACCTTAGGGATCTCGTGGGATAATTCTTAGATAGAGAAGACCAGGACTTTCTTTCTAGTCTGTCTTTCTCTCAGAGGTCTGCTGAGAGCTGTCCACCCGGGAGACCCTGCTGATACTTGAAGCAGCGCTGGTTCCATCCCCAGCATCTTGAACACTCCAGCCATCCCAGGACAACAACGTGGTGGGGATGTTGTTCCTAGGCAGACAGAAAGGTTCTCAGTCGCGCTCTGGTCAGTGGGCCTGGCTGGCAGCCTTGTCTGATGAGCAGAGCAGAGCGGGGGCTCGCCATCCCGCCTGTGGTCATGACCCTGCAAGGCTCAGAGAACGCCTGGGTGTGTCCCTTCTGCGAGTCTCCCCTCCACCTTCAGCCCTAGGAAGCTTGCACAGGGGTCAGAGGAACCCCCAGAAAGGGCCTCCCTCACTATGAGGAAACACATTGGGTCCTCAGAGGTAGCCCCCTCACCCTCTACCCACTGCCCTGCCCCACACCCAGCCAAGGAAAGATCTGGCCAGGGTCCACCATGCTGCAGCCCCCAGCCAAGCCGGGGCAGCCGCCGAGACACTGGGCCTGCACCACAGCTCCGGTTTCATCTGAATATGTGCCTGGGCTCTCGCTGTCACTTTAGACCCACAATGCGCATGCTTTTCCTGGAAAAGAAATCATCATTTTCCGATCCCCAGCTTGTTTTCCACAGGATGCACTTGACATGCCCCCGCCAAAGTCTGTAAATACATTAACAGCAATTTGAAGGTAAATGTTTTGCTTGGTCACAAAATGTCCTCAGAGCAGGCTTCGGGGACAGACGCCAGGGCTCCCCCACTGTGCTCTGTCTCTCCTGTGAGAGAGCAATGAGAACATCCGGCCCCCTGAGGGGCACTGGGCCTCTGCAGGCATCACCTGGAGGGTTCCTCCCCCCAACAAGTTCAGAGTCTGCCCACAGAAGCCAACCACAGGCTAGTGGCCAGTGAACAGCTGAAAGTGATGGGGCTCATTGCAGAGACATCAGGTCCTCAGCTGGGCTGATGACCCCAATCCAGACCCCACCTCTGCCGGTAAACCTTCCTCCCTGCCACAAATGTCCCTGGGCATGAGCTCTCACCCCCTGCTGCTCCCCGTAAATGACCCAGCTTTCCCAGCTTTGTGGGCAGCACACCAAGCCAGGGTGAAGCCAGAGAGATTCCGTAACTCCCTGCTGGTGGGGATGGAGATGGCGCAGTCACTTTGGGAAAGAGCACAACAGCGAGACCTAGACTTGTTGACCTAGCAATGCCTCTCCTGGCCCTCTACTCAAGAAGGCTGAATCCAGGCCCCAGCAAATGTGTATGCCCTGTTTATAGCAGCATTTGTCAGAATAGCAAAGAAATAAGAACAGCCAAAATATCCATCGACAACCTACAGATGAAATGTGGTATTTCCATGCAAAGGAACATTACTTGGCCCTAAAATGGAATGATGTTGTAGGACGTGTGTGCTATGAATCTACTGGAAAAAGGTTGACTTGAACAGTTTAAATTGTGGATTGTAGGGTGCATGACTTCTAGCTCAGTAAAGCAAAGGAAGAGAGAGGGGAGAAGGGAAGGCGGGAATCTTTAAGTTCAACACATCAACTAGAGAAATCTAAAGAGCCAAAGCCCTATCTCACTAACAAGCTCGTGGAAAAAGCCTGGGCTAGGCACAGTGAGGATTAGCTACCTGGCCCCTAGAGACACAGAGTGGCCTCTGTCTTGCTTCTACAGAAGTGCTGCGATCCACGGGGCAAACCCGGTGATGGAGGCTGAATGACCTATCCAAATGGGCGGGGGAAGAGTCTCCCTTGCACTGATCACAGAAGGAACGGGTGGAGAATGAGAAATACGGGATCTACAGAAACAACTTGAGAGCCATGGTGGCTGCCCCCAGACCCGTGAGGAACTGTCCTATGGACAGCAATGAACACCTGCCTAGAGGACTCCTTGGCACAGGAAGCAGCGTACAGAATCGTGTGCACAGAGTTTGAGACCCTCAGAACGAATGCTTAGCAGTCCCAGCAAAGGAGAGGCTGGCCCAGGTGCAGAGGGCATCTTCCTGACACAGCCTTCCTGAGTCTGAGATCCTAAGGGCCACCCACAGTCTAGGCAGCCCTGTTTCCACTGCAGCAGCGGCAGCAGTCGTACAAAGACAGAGCATCACATTCTAGCTCAAGGCCCTCAGCTGGGAAACTTCGTCTCTTTGTTGAAAAGAGAGACATTAGCGCGTGTGCAGCATCAAAAGACATTCAAGAAAGAAAGAAGCCTCTGGAAACTCTGTCATAGAATCGATGCTGACTCATAGCGACTCTGTCCACCGTCACTTTGTCGCCAGAGCTCTTAAAGACCCAAGCAAGCTTCAGGAAGTTCGTGGGAAAACGGAATTTAAAGAATTTTAATTTAAAATAGAATTAAATGGATTTTCCCCCCATAAGGTGCTTGAAACCCCCTCATATTAGCAAGCATTGGTGGTTCAGTGATAAAAAATGTTCTCTTTCCATTTATAGAGGTCTAAATACAGACATGTACCTATATAAATAAACTTATATGTGATGATGGGAAAATAGATCTATGTGCATGTAGTTACAGGGTTAATATTAAGACAGAAGATGGACATTGGGCCTCCACTCAAGTACTCCCTCAATGCAAAGCCAACTTAACAACAGCCAGCAACAACCAGTAAAGAACAATTTTCCCCCTTCCGATACTTGGTCTTTCCTTCTGAGTTCCAGACATCTCACTTTCAATCTTCTTGTAAAACACTGAATCTAATGATCCAAAAAACACCTTTTGGGGCACAAGCCCTAAATCCCTTCCCTAAAGCGGAAGAGCTCTAGTTTCAAGTGTCACTCAGACGTTTGCAAGAACCCGCGTCCACCCAGAGACGTTCGTGGCTGAGCTCCCGTTTGCCGCCGACTTGACTTGAGCAGCACCAAAGCACACAGGGTTGGAATTGAGTTGGGCCATTCCGTGTCCATTAAGGCAGCCCCAAGTCACCTTTGACGGGCAAGCTGTGTCTTGTTAGGCAGGGGTGCACAGCCACACTCACCGCAGTCCATACTTTTAATCAATTGCTTGCTGCTATCTGTCCAGTGAGGCTTTGGACCAAAAGAAGGAGCAACTTTCTAATAATTAATGAGGTGCAAAAGCAAGTTAGTGTCTCGTTCGGCTGTATGGGCTCCTCCCTGACACACTCCAGCAGGTTCTATCAGCACCCCAACACCCAGAGTTCAGCCAGAAAGAAGTGAATGGGAAAGTCTTCAACTCTGAAATCTAAAACCCACACAAATGCCGAGAGGAAAGTGAAGAAAAGGCATTCGTTCCACGTGGAAGCAGCGGGTCTTGCCTCCTCCCTGCCCTGGTGTTCCTGAGTAGCCAACACCCTTGTGCCCCTGCTGGCTCCCAGCTGGCCCACAGGACAGAGCCGAGCTGCCCCACGCGTTTTCAAGGAGGAGGCTGCCAAAGATGTCTGCACAGAAGTTGGTGGGTCCAAAGTACCAACCTGTGCGAGAACAACAGGGCAGTTTTAAACACCGCACCACTAGGTTCGGAGAGGGAAAACAATTTGGAACTGGGCCACCGGTAAGTTGGCAGGACTAGGGTTCATTGTCTGTTCTGTCAGAAGCCAAAGTCCAGACAAAGGCCCGGAAAGAACACAAGAAGAAAGGAGACGATAAAAGGAAGTCCTAATCCCTGGGACTCTTGGGAACTGGGAGAGGTGGTCACGATTTAATGAGTCTTCACAGCCTTCACAGCCGTTCTGATGAGAGGACTTACTATGATGATGATAATTTTTTTTTCATCGTGAGGCATTTCCAAAAAAAGGTCTTGTGACCTACTCTCAAATGGCTGGCATCAAAATCTTGAGCAGGGTCCCACACTGGTCTGTGGGTTGCTGTGGTCACAACCGACTTAGGAGCGGCTGGTGGTGGTCGGGGCATAACAGTGTGAGGTAATGATGATCCATGGAGACCAGTAGCAGCAAGACACCAGGGGTTACACGACAGACAAGGCCCCAGGGAGGCAGGTGGGCAGTATCAGAGCAGGGAGGGTCCTGGGAGCCTGCAGCCTGTTTCTCCAGATGACTCACACCAGCCTGGGCCCGCAAGTAGTCTAGGAGAGTCCCACCAGGACCAACGCGATCAACGATGCAGGCTTCTCAGACACCTTGATGAAATGTGTCTATGGTTTCTTCCTCAAAGTGCTTCCTTGGCTAGATATTGTTATGAATTCAAGTGTGACTCCCCCCCCAAAGTAAAAAGAGGAATTGCTGTGCTCACCCTTATACCTGTGACTGTGCCCTTTCTAAGAAAGCTGGTCTTTCTTTGAAAATGTCACACTAGAGTAAGATGGATCCCGCAGCTAATCTCTTCCAGCCCATGACCCACTAATTTCTTCTGGCCCCCAAACCAAAAGGAAACCAAACTCCCTGCCATCAAGCCGAAGCTGACTCAGGGTGACCCTCCAGGACAGAGTAGAACTGCCCCAGTGGGTTTCTGAGACCCTAACTCTTTTGGGGGGGGGGGGGTGTGTGGGCGGAATCACTGCCCTCTAGTGGTCGTGGGAGCTACCCAGCACTGCTCCTGAGAGCTGCTGCTGGATTTGAACCACCAAGCCCAAGGGCCGCAGTCCCGCACTCAACCATTTACACCACCGGGGCTCAGCCCAAGACACTAACTCTTGAGAGGAAGGAGCAGATGGCATCGCAACTCATAACCATGACCTCACCAAAGCCCCAAGAAGACAGAGCAGAAGTGCCCCCTAGCATTGGCATGGCTGGGAGGTTTGCCGAGGCAGGCTGTTCCATCTTTCTCTTAGAGAACACCTTTCAGAGAGTAGCTGCCGGCTTCACCACTCACTTCACCACCAAGGCTCCTTCGCCCCTTCTTCACAGTGGGGAAGAGACGTGGAGGCAGGGCCTCCCACGGGAAGATACATCTACAGCAGTCAAGGCATGCCAGGGTTGCTGGCAGTCACCAGACGCTGGGAGAGGTAGGGGAGAGAGTTCCTCTGTCAGAGGCCTTAGAAGGAATTAGTACAGTTCAGCCTCCACAACTGGAAGGCAATCAACCAATGTCCGCTCCTGAAAGCTACCTATGATATTAGTTTTTTTAGTGCCATCGTGGCACTTGTGAGAAGATATGGGGGAGCTTAGCCCACCCATCAGGTCCCGCCTCGATGACCCCATTTGGTGGTGCTTCTCTGGAAGTGAGCCACTCTCTCTGCCTTCACCCTTCTGTGGTCACATGCTTTCAGTATGAGAACCGCAATTAAAGACCTATCACCAGCATTTTGGTGAATGCCTGCTATTTAACCAAGTTTCTTGAAATCAGCCCCTGATATGCTCACGTTTTTGACAATTGTCCCACTGAGGAACCGCGGCAAACGGCCCTCACTACTTCACTAATATGGTCATAACTTGGAAAAAGCCAGAGGCCTCGCACCAGCCAGCCCCTGTGTTGGTGGCGGTCCAGGGTCAGGGAGGCAGAGATGGGAGGCAGCTCCACCAGACCCGACCTTGGAGCAAAAAAGGAGGCTCGCGAACAAGCTGCAGGCTCCCGCTGGCTGGCTGGGATGGCTCGCGTTTCACAAGATCCTCTCGCAACTTTACGTGACAGCACTCTCCCACAGACTTGCCCTTGACACCAGCTGAGTAGGCGTCCTCTGGAAAGAGGGGAGCTAAAGGAAGATGCAAATGGTCTTCAGAGCCTATAAGTCCTAAAATGTCCCCAAGCACCACGTAACTTAGGGAAAGCTGATTCTCTAGATTTTTTTTTTAGGAAATCAACAAGGCTCTGGAACTACCCCAGATCCTTCTCTCGGGAACACACACTCTCTCCTGAGAATGCTGGGAAATGTGGTCATTCCTTCTTGGAGGTGGAGACACTATCTCTCTCACTTGGAGACTTCCTACTGACAACACTCGCTGCCTGAGAGACTCGTCTGACAGGGCTGCTTCCCTGTGAGACGTCCCTGAGGAGAAGCCACATGGACCTACCCTGATGGAGCAAGAAACCTGGACCTAGAGGAGCCACATGGACACCCCTGCCTGTGCTGAGATGCTGACAGCGTTACTGGATCCAAAGACTTTCTGCCCTCTGCCTTGTGATTGTCCTGCATTTGGTGTCATTGCGTGTGTTATGAATCTGAAGGACTTTGTAGAATGCTGTCAGACATATGGGCTAATAACAGACTTATGGACTTGATCTGGACTGGGCTGGGATGTTTTCTTAATGTATAATTACCCTTTTTATAAAACTCTCTCTTATATACATATGCGTGCTTATGAATTTGTTTCTCCAGTCAACCCAGACTGACACACTCAGTATTGGCTTTCACACATCGGATATCATAAAATCAGGATCACTCTTTGGAGAAGTACGAACCTGTCTTTGTGTCCTGAGGATGAAGCAGAACCAGTATTTTATGTTGAGGTTCATCCCGGTGCACAGTGCAAAAGCAAACAGACGAAGCATCAAGTTTAACCTTAAAAAAATGAATAAAATAAGCATTTTGTTCTTCCATCATAATAAGGGCACAGGAAATTACTTAGAATTAATTAGCACATTAAACAAACACAGAGGTTAATTTTATAGGACAAGAATGACTCCCTCCCTCCTTCCCCCCCCCCCCAATGGAAATCTCAGTATGACTATTTTGAGCAGGCTTTACAACAAAGGTTCCTCCATATCTCACACCCAGGAAAACTGCCTGTGTCCTCCTGGGCCTGCCCCATCCAGCCACACATTGACCAATGCCTGTTCCATAGACCCACCCCCCTGGGGTGTTCACCCTTCTGTCCTCTCCCTGCCCTGGCAATCCTCTCCCTCTGACTCCTCCTTGGCCTCACAGCGCACAGTCCCACTCAGGCTGAGCACCCCCAGGCCGCCTCCACTGGTCTCTTGGGGACTTCGGGGACATTCCCTGGAAATCACCCTGGCGGGGTCTACCTGTCTCCAGGCTGCTGTGCGCAGGCTGCCCTGGCCCTGTCCTGGTGATCAGTCTAGATAGAAACCATACCCGCCATGTCCCCTGTCCACATGGCCCTGGCTCCAGCAGCCCCAGGCACCCTTCTCCTAACTGCTGCCTCCAAAGGAACACAGAGTAGTGGGATCAGGGTGTCTAAGCCTGTAAACACCCCAGATCCTTCTCTCGGGAAAACACATCCAAAGCCTCTCTGCAGCCATGCAACCCTCAACGAACACATGACATCAATGCACTGCATCATAAGATCTGATTTGAAAACTGAGGTGAGTTTCAGAAAATGGGGGGGAAGGGTGGTAGGCAGGCTGCTTGTAAACATTTACAGCAGACCCCTACAGCTTCCTGGCATTGCCTCTTCACACAGCCCAGGTTCATGACTGGTGTGGGGCTATCCACAGCAGAGACAAGGCCCTGTGCATTTACAAAGTGGCCTGACCAGGCCATGGAGATACGGTTTACAAAGGATGGTGTCAACACAGAAAAAAAAAGTGTTTATTATAGATAGTACTGTATTCAGAGGATGTTCTCACCGATGTTTTTAAAATATACTCAGGGAGGGAGGAGTGGGGAGGGAGGGGAAATATGAGGAGCTAATACCAAGGGCTTAAGTAGAAAGAAAATAGTTTGAGAATAATGATGGCAACAAATGTACAAATGTGCTTTGCATACAATAGATGCATGTACTGATTGTGATAAGAGTTGTATGAACCCCAATAAAATGATTAAAAAAGAAAAAAGAATATATATATTACTCAGAAATAAACATCAAAAGGAAGTATACCTAAATGTTTACAGGGGTTAGCCATGGGTGGTGCTATTTTCTCAGTCCTGTGCTAGAGTTCCCAAATATGACACTGTAAGAATGCTGCTTTAAATGTGATGTGTCCATTTCAAGACTGAAAAGACATTTGATTATGCAAAGAATTTTAGAAACACCAAAATAAGGTCATGTGATCAATCCTGGAATTGCGACTACCTCTGAATGTTTATTTTTGTTTGGAAAACTTTTTTCTCTGGATTCAAAAGGAAAAGTTATAAATCTGGTAAAAAGCAATGAACAGGTCCAATACCAAACCTTCAGATCATATTAACCACTAAAAAAGCTGGGGGCCAAAGGATGCTTTATAAAGCAGAAGGGGTGGAGGAGAAGAGCGTAATTTCAGAATTTCCATCACATTAAAATAACTTCATTTTCATAACTGCCACTTTATTATGCTTTTGCAAATAACACACGTATTCATTCTGTGGATGTATTACACTTTTGTTTTAAAATAAAGTCATCCATAAATTGGCTTGAAGTGAAATGAGACAGCTGATCTTCCATGTTAAACTACCCTGGGGCTAACCGGTGTGTTTTCCACATTTCTTAGATTACCTGGAATCCCTTCCATGCCTCCTGCAACCCTGAAGCCTACCAGCCTTCAGGAAGTCAGACCATCACAAGAGTTTGCCTTTCTGGCTTATCAGCCACCAGGGGGCACCAGAACCACATAGGGACTCCCTAGGTCAAGCGTTTTAGCCACGTGAGGAACTGGATTCTTGGACTTGGTAGACCTGTGTCTATAAAGCCTCTTCTTTCTCCCGTGGAGCACGTGGTGGTTTCGAATGCCTGGTCCCTATGTATAAACCACTCACCCCCGCAGCCAACTTTACCCTCCAGAGAGTAATGCTTTCTGGTATAAGTGAAATCTTATATATATAAAACAAGAACGTCTTGTCTCATTCAATAGATTGGGCTCAAGTCTAAGAGATAGATGACTTTTTTTAGGCACAGCCTCAAATTCAGATAGTCTTTTTACTTACTGCAAAAACAAGAGGAGGGAGTGTTAAGTTTATATGAATCATTGAATGAAAAGTCTGTCTGCATTGTAAACTTTTGCCCCTTACACAATAAAAAAGCTTTTAAAAAGGTAAAGTAACACAATTTTATGACATCATTCACTCTCCTACCTTCCTAACAAAGAAATGTTTTCATTTCCCTCTTTATCCTTTCAATCCCCACTCCAAAGACCACTTTTTTTATCAGTGCTAAATACCGCTAATTATAGAACTTCATTCCGAACCACAAACTTTTAGAACAGAATCAAATGAGTACAAAGATTAATCCCCCCACTTTACACTGACCAGGTATTATTTGTACACAGCATCTCATGGAGTGTACACAATAACCTCATGAACTACGTGCTGTGGTCCTGGTTTCACAGACAGAACACCCGGACCGAGAGAGGCTAGGAAACTGGCTCCAATCCACCCATCGGGAGCCGTAATCTCCATAGCCGGGCGATCAGACCTTGCTAGGGCACAAGCAGACTGGCGGGTGGCCATCTCATAGTCAGGACTCCAAAAATGCCCATCCAGGATCCCTTTTGCTTCTTACACACCCAGCCCTGCCATCAAGTCAATTCTGAGTCTCAGCAAGCCTGCAGATGATTGCCTCGGTCATAAATCTCCACAGAAACACACAGCCTCGCTGTTCTTCCTCTGAGCAGCTAGTGGGCTTGAATCTCCAACCTACCGATTAGCAATTCAACGCTCACCTGACAACTTCGTCAGGACTCCTTTTTCACCCCCTAAGGTTAGTCTAGTACTCGCACCAGCAAGTTTTGGGTTGTTTTTCGTTTCTGCTTAATCTAGAATGTTTTCTCACTAATATTCCACCTTCTAGTAAGGAAATTAGGCCTTACAGGGAGGTGGCACTGACCTGCTCCCCAGTGGGAAGAGAGACGAGGGCTGGTGAGAGCGCAGTCCTGCCCCTGAGCGTCTCGTGGTAAGCCAGGGCCGCTTCCCGCAGCTTGTCGGGGTCATCCTCCAGCGTGTCTACTGGGTAAGCAAGAACTGTAGGAACACAAGGCACAAAGTGACATCACTTTCGGTCTTTGTTTAGATACTGAGAAAGATACTTATTTCATAAGCTCTTTAAACACACGAAACACATAAAATGTATGCTAGCATTACATTGAACGCTTGCCTCACACACATATGTCCGTTCTAAAAAACCCAGTCTTTGTCTAAGAACTAAGAAAAAGCTGCCCTCCCCCGCCCTACAGCACAGCAGTGCCCCCCACTCCTCCCCCCCCACCCCACACACACACACACTGTTCCTGTAGGCCTTTCTGAGAGGGAACCCTGCTTGAAAGATTACCTCTTTCACAGAGACCCCTTCAGAACTATCTTGAAGTTCAAACAACATCACCTCTCCATGGACTCAGGACCTCCACATTTCCTTAACCAGCCGGGGCCCCTTTCCCCCACACAACGACCCTTCACTCAGGCAGTTACAATGAACATTCCTCTTAGGAAGGGGTGCTCAGTGCTCCACACCCCTTGCCCCCACTCGCCTTTACTTCCTTTTACTGAGGCCTGGTAAGTATCCCCAGGCTACCAGGAGTCCAAGTACTGCAGCTGTTCAGCTGGTGCCTTTAAACTAGCCACTGCCCATGGGTAGAAGAACCTGCAAGTCTGCTCCCCAAACCAAATCAAACTCATCCAAACCAGACCAGCTCGTTTCCACCCTACAGGATAGGGTCAGACTGCCCTGGAGGCTTTTACATTTTATGAGGGTCCTTCTTACCTGGTTCAGCTGGTGGTCTTGAACTGTGGACCTTGGTGTTGGCAGCCCAACTCGAACCCACCTGACCTCCATGGGGCAGTTTTACTCTGTCACACGGTGTACCCTTAAGTGGATTCTGCAAATCGCAAAGGTGGGCTTCGCCTCTGGGCTTCATCCAACGCCTTATCATCCTCTAGGTCTCTTTCAGAAGGCCAGCACCCTTGGGAAGCCTTTGCCAAAACTCACAAGACAAGGGCCCAGCGGGCAGACCTAGGCTGGGAAGTAATCCGCTTCACCTCATTTTCCCCACCCTAAGGTGTAGCAGTTACGAGATGGGCTGCAATCCCGTGGGTCAGCATTTCAAAACCACCAGCAGCGCCTCAGGAGAAAGACTGAGTTCTCGCTTCCTCTGGTAAACAGCTACGGTCCCAGAAACCCACAGGGGGTCGCTGTGCGTCAGCACTGACTCTGCAACGCAGTGAGTCTGGGGGTTGGCCTACAGAATACTTCATTCACAACCTGACCTGTGGGAGCATAAGGAACAGCCACCCCACCCCACACAAGTTCAGTACGCTGCTTCTCTCTGGTCGGCCCTTCCATACAGACACGCCTTCCTGCATTCACAGGGTCAATATGGGTAGGAATTCGGCGAAGCTCTCCTGGGTGCCATTCTGTGCTTCGAGTTGTCCCAGTGGCTCCCCACAGTAGGGATGAAAATGCCTGTGGGTTGCAGTGTCACTGAAATGTCCATGTAGAAATCGTTGAATTGGTGCAGGGTCTGCTGCTCAACAAATCCAATGACACTAAAAGGTGTTGGTCGTTGCTGTGAGGTGCATTCGAGTCCGCACCGACCCATGGCAACCGCACATCCAACAGAGGGAAACACTGCCCATCCCGTGCCAGCCTCACAAGTGTTCGTCTCCCTGAGCCCATCGATGCAGCCACTGTGTCCATCCGTCTCATGAAAGGGTTTCCTCTTTTGTGCCGCCCCTCCAATTTAACACACATGATGTTCCCCAAGAACTGCTCTCTCCTGACAGCATGGCCAATGTATGTAAGATGAAATCTGGCCATCGCGGCCTCTAAGGATCACTCTGTCCTTTTGGCAGGCCTGGTACTTCCAAAACTCTTCTCCAACACCACAGTTCAAAGGCCTCTATTCTTCTCTGGTCTTTTTTATTCAATGTCCAACTTTCAAGTGCCCATAATGCGACACGATGGGGAATGCTATCGCTTGAGTCCAGTGCACCGTAGTCTTCAAAGAAACATCTTTGCTCTTTCACACTCTAAAGTAAGCAGCAGATTGACCCAATGCAATATGTCTTTTAATCTCTTGATGACTGATTCTGTAAGCATCAATTGATGATCCAAGTAAGACAAAATCCTTGAAAACTTCTACCTTTCCTCCCCTTATGGTGACGTTACCGATTGGTCCAGTTGTGAGGATTTTGGTCTTCTGACATGGAGTTGTAATCGGTACGGAAGACTGCAACCACTCCTCTTCAGCTGCAAAGTTTTTTTTTTTTCCAGCAGGCAAGGTGGTGTCATCTGCAGCCGACAGGTTGTGAGCAATCCTGATGTCACCCTCTTCTTCATCTACTCCAGCTTCTCTGATGAGGTGCTTGCCACAAAGATTGCACAAGTGTGGTGCGAGTCACACCTATCCTGATTTTTAAAACATGCAGGATCCCCTCATTCTGGCTGACTGCACGGCTGCCTCTTACTCTGTGCAGAACTTCCTCACAGACACAATGACGTGTTCTGGAATTGTCATTCTTCTCAAGGTTAGCCACAGCTTGTTGTGGTCCACACTGTCCAATGCCTTTGCATAGTCAATGAAACACAAGAAAGCATCTTTGGGGATTCTCTACTTTCAATCAAGATCCACTTGACATCAGCCATGATACCCCTTATCCCACGTCCTCTTCTGAATGCAGCCTGAACTTCTGGAGGTTCCTTGTCAATGTACTGCTGCAGTGGATGATCTTGAGTAAAATCTTACTTAAGATCTACAGTTTGAGCTTTAAAGATTTAAAGATTGTTCTACAGTTTGAGCATTAAAAAAAGTCCTGTGTGCGTGTTCATGTCAATTAAGGAAAAGTAGAGGCGTAGCTCTCACACTGCACGCAGCCTTGTCCAGAAACCAGTTGTGGCAGTCACCCTTGGAAAGCTTTCCCAGGAACATGGTCCTAAGGACTAAGGAGCTGAGTTGGCTGTTGGCTGGGCTGCTGGCCTGTCTTTGGGGAGGACATCTGCTAGGTCTGGGCTTCCAGTCCTCTCTGAGCATTTCTCATCGCTGACAGAAATGCATGATTCACAAGTCAGAGATGTGAAACTTGGCCCTCCCGATTCCCTCTTGCCTAAGCAGATTGAGGTTCGGAGCTGAGAGATAGGTGGGGACCAGGCATGGAGCCCCTCACCCCAGGCCACCAGTTCAAGAGGCTTGGAGGCCCACAAGGGGGAGTTGGTGGGGGGGGGGGCGTGGGAAAGCAGCTCTGCCTTGTTCCCTGCGTGTCGCTGAGGCCTGCCTGGCACGGGTTCTGCTCGCAGGATACTCAGGAGAAATGTGATGAATATGTTTTGCTCCCCTATACTGTGAACTCATTTTCCCAGCAGGTTAAAGACCTCCGGCGGCAGACCCCAGGAAAGAATTCCCTGCCCGGCAGTATGGGTCAGTCCATCGTTGTGCCAGAGCGTAGTGGTGGGAGGCAGAGGCTGGCACAGATTCATTCTGCCACAGCCATGACAGGGGTAACCGTTGGGGCAGGACGGGAAGCTTGACCAGTGGACACGGTTCCAACAGAAGGAACAAGGTCCCAAGGTCCCAGACCCTCAGAAAGGCGGGTCTCTGCAGCTAGCGCAGGAGGAAGGGTCCGCTCCCAGACTGGAGGACAGAGGCTGGGCCCGGCTGCAGTCCTTCCTGTTTTCATTATTTGGTGCTCTGGGGGAATGCCCCCACACGAGTGCATGCAGGCGCAGAGGGAAGCTCAAGTCTTAGGTTAGCCTTCAGAGAAAGGGGATGAAAGGGAAGCCTAGCTGCCAAAGGCAGGACAGGGGACCATCGCAGCCTGGCCCTGGAAGGAAGATTCCCCGCACTGCCCCCTAAAAAGGATGAGGCCCTCCAAAAGCTGAAAGCCCAATCCTCATGCAAGGAAAAAAGGCACCAGAAAGGCAGACCTCCTGGGTCCCCCTTCCAACGTGGGGACAAGGACGAGTCTGGGGCTCCTTAGGCACGCACGTGCAGGAGGAGCCGGACTGCCACCCTTGCTTAACTGGTGATGGGAGGCGGCAGCAGTTTCCAGATGTGGAATGCTAACTGGCTTTAAAGGCCTGAACTGAACAGAGGAAAATTTCCCAAAGCCCAAAGAATATAATCTTCAAGGTACAATGTCAAAGGCCTTTATGACACAGACACGAGGCTGCGATGGCAATTCACAGCAGACTGTAAAGCCCCGACGAAGGAACGATGAATGTAAGAATTCCCTTAGAGCCGCTATTTATACTGTCACTCTAAAAACAAAAATGGGCACATTTTAAAACCCTCTTTAAGAGAAAACTCTTAAATCATTCAAGGCCTTTGTACTGAAATTCGACTTCTTAGGGGTGGCATGTAACTCTATGCCTAGAGGCAGGAATTCAAGGTCTGGTTCTGATGGAAACAGCAGAGCCCAAAAATGAAGCCCTTGCAGGAGTCAGGGCTCTGCACTTGATCAGCCTAACTTGCAACATGCCCTCTCCAAAGGCATCATTGTGAACACCAGGAACATGTTTTCCTTGTAACGGAGTTGGATTTTTTTCTCATATGAGACTATTATCAGAAATGCTAATAAATGGTTTTATATTTTTATTGACCTTGCTCTTAAGAATGAGTTTTGGGGGGAGTAGTGGGAGGTTGGCTTTTATCTGGCAGTAATGACACTCACCTAAGTTTCTGGAAAGGTGGACTGCAATCCCTTGATTTTTCTGGAATGTTTTGGTCATCGTTGAATAAGAGACAACAAGATGCTTTCCATTTCCCTGCCATCCTGTGTGGGGCTGCCTACCAGCTCCTCATCAGACTTTCAGGAACAAGAGATTCCTAACCAAGACACAAGAGCAGAATTGTCCGTTCCCCAATGGATTTGCAAGAAAACTGGTGATAAGATCAGGGCCAATTCCAAGAGAACCCAATTTCTGGGCTTCTCATCCCCCATGCCTACGCCAAGATCATTGCCTAAAGTTCTCCATGCCTATGTACCATTCAGGGCATTTAGAATCTTTGCACAGTGGAGTTGGCATAAGTATAAGCATTTCTGTCCCCAACGTATTCAATTAGGGTGGCCAATGGGTTACTCAGGGACTGTTAACAGGTAGGTCAGCAGCGTAAGCCCCCCAGCTGCTTCACAGAAGAAAGACTAGGCTATCTGCTCCTGTAAAGAGGCCCAGGCTCAGAAATCCACAGGCGCAGCTCTACCCTCTCCAATGAGAGACGCCACAAAGCAGTGTGTTTGTTTGTTGTTTGTTTTGCCCCAGAGCACTAATTGACAGCTGAAGAGATGCTGGGGAAGAGTGCAATGAAAGCACGCAGACACAGAAAACGGACAAAGGCCTGCAACACAAGGTGGTCTGAGCAAAGGGCTCACGCCTCTCGGAAGTGCCAGGCTCTCAGAGAGGAGTGGGGAATGGAAGGAGAGAGAAGCCAACAGACACTGGGACATTTTTTTTTGTTTTCTGAAGAGACGCTTATTGCCAAAATATTCTTAGCAAAGAAGTAAAAGGGAGAGGGTGGGGTTGGAAGGCAGGCTGGAGAATATGTTAGAATTTTTGGAGCAAACTGTCAGGGTACAGCCGGAATGTTTCGAAAGGACTGCAGGTGGCTGCGATGGGATTGTATTATCCAGCATTTGACAAGGAGCCTGCTGCTCTGTTGTCACATATTTCGTTTTGGACGGCTCAAACCGCATCCTTGCCTGGGCTGCGCATAAATCGTTTGCCTCAGATCGAAGATGGTCAAACAGGCAGATGATGTTCTGTGCCACCCACACACAGGGTTCTGCCATCTTAATTGTTTTAATATGAGGCCAATGAATGCTTCTAACTTTTAGGCAAATAACACAGGGCAAACTTATTCCCCACCCCACCCCCCAACCATCATTCAAAAGGTTATGAAAAGAGACTCCATTTTGCTTTCAAAGAGGTGTGTGTCACTCATGAAGGCATCTAGGTCGTTTGAAGTCCTCATCACGGCTCTACGGGAGAGAGATGGGCCTTCTACTCCCTTCACAATGATGGTCTCAGGAACCGACAGAGAGTCAGGACAACTAGCACTGGCTCCGAGGGGTGAGGTGGGTTTTTACATCTAGGGTGCAAGTCCCTGAGTGACACAAACAGCTAACTCACTAAGGTGCTAACCATGCAATCGAAGCCTTGGAGGCGAAAGTTCATCTAGACCGGTGTGTCACAGAAAGGGCTGGCAATCTCCTTGCAGAAACCAGTCACTGAATGTCCCAGGAGCCCAGGTCTATTTGGACACATCTGGCTTGTGATGACGACTGTAACTGGTTCGCTTGGGACAGACAAAAGGAGGACATTTCTCAAAATGCTGCTTTCTAGCTGAAAAGGCACCCTGGCTGCCCCAGGACTCACTGCTTGCTCAGACTCCCCACGACCCTCTGTGGGTCCCCAGACTGCAACCGAGTAGACATCCAGTCTTTGTCCCGCAGAGCGGCAGGTGGCTTCCAACTCTGCCCACCATGGGGACCGCAGCCCAACCCGACACCACCCCGACACCATCCTATTTGCCACACGAAGGAAGCTGGCTTTAGCACAAGCGCAGAAAAGCTGGGAGATCCATGAATTTTATTACATAAAGAACAAGACCACACGTGCCAGTAACACCAGAACAGGGCAGGTACCCGACCTGGCAGGAAAGCGCGGTGGTAAGCAGCATTCCAAGTTGGAATCCGGTGCTCTAAGCCACACGGAATGCAGAGGGAGAAGGGAATTAACCCTCATCGCAGGGATGCTTTTACCATTGCGGGATAATTACAAACGACCCAAAACTTAGTGCTGCCAATGGACTTTACAACCTGTTGTCCACTTTCTGTATGTTCATGTGCTAGATGGTAAATAATAAAGTCTTGAAAGGCAAAAGGGCTTTCCATCTGGGAATCCCAATTCTGTGGGAGACGAAGCGAGCTGAACCAAACACTGGTCCTCTGGCCCATAACCAACTTCTGAAGAGGTGGATGTGGTGTAGACACTTGCACTCATGCAGTTGGAGAACTTCTAGAACAACCACATTTTAAGCAGGCGTTGTTCTGTCTGCATAAAGACAAGAGGAAGTGGGCTGAGCCCTGGTGGCGGAAGTGGTTGAGTGCAGAACTGCAGCCCGCGGGCTTGGCGGTTCAAATCCAGCAGCGGCTCTCAGGAGCAGGGCTGGGTAGCGACCACGACCACCAGAGGGCAGTGATGTCCCCCCCTGCCCCTCAACCCCCCAAAAAGAAAAAAAAAGTGAAGAGGAAGTATAGGAGGGTCCAGCAGTTGGTGTGGAGTTGACTGTCTCCTGGCTGCACTGTGGGACAGGACTTCTAAGGTCTGGTTTTCTCAGGAAGCAGAGGGCCACATCTTTTGACTGCATATGAAGAAGTATGTACATTATACTGCAGTTAGTACCAGTTCAGGTTCTAGCTTTAGATATATGAAAGTCGGGCTGAGCCCCGGTGGTATAAGTGGTTGAGTGCGGAACTGCAGCCCGCAGGCTTGGCGGTTCAAATCCAGCGGCAGCTGGGTAGCGCCCAGGAACACCAGAGGCAGTGATGCCCACAAAAAAAAAAAAAGAAAGAAATATGAAAGTCATTGAATACCCTGTGTTCTACAGAAAAATAAACTTTATACATTAGGAGAAAAGCATATTTGAAAAGCAGCAACATGTTCTTATATAAAAATGTTTTATGGTACCAGAGCCTAAATGCTAAACAGCAGTTTGCAGGACATTATAGGTAACAGTGGAGCCCAATCCATTTGCAGGAGTTTGTAGTTTGCCTCTCCCTCGCATCCCCACTGACCCTCGTCCAGGACTGTGCATAGCCTTCACATCAGAGAGCCTTGGGAAGTGGATTTTTGCAGCTGTAGATGCTTTGGAATATCATCCTTTGTCATTAGCGCTCCCTTTTGACACATTGCAAATGTATCCTGGCTTTTAAATGTGTTCTGACATCTTTGTAATTGAGGGTTTCCTCTGTTTCTGTTTAGTTCTTTTGGTCCTTGTTGCTTCTAAGTTTTTGTCTTTGCTTTGTCTATTTTCCTGTCTAGGGAAGTCAGGCTGGGTGAATCTATGAAGACAGCGACTGGGGCATCGTGGGAAACCTAGGGGGAGGTGGGAAGTGAACAGCAGTGAGCCACAGAAGGAAGAAAATGCTCCCAAAGGGATTGTGGGCATGATTGCACAACCTTTCCTAATATGATTACACCATAGAAGTGAAAGAAAAGTCCAGCATATGTCAATAGAACTATTTCAAAATGTGTTTTAAATTAGTCACAAAAGGGCAAAGGTTGTATGATTTCACTTGTGTGACCTATATAGAACAAGCAAGCATATAGAGACACCTAGTTACTGTTTTTTGAGTTAACACTAACACAAGGAACCTTTGTGGCATAATGGTTACAAGATTCGAGTTCCACTCCACCCCCACCCCACCCCAAAAACATTCAAGCCCACCAACCACTCTGGAAGAGGAAGGTATGCTTCCAGGACAGATGGTCGCTTCGGTAATCATTCTGAGCCATTCCCTTCTGTCCTGGAGGCTCTCTGTGAGTCGGAAATGGCTCCAACAATGGGGATGGTGCCACTCACACACTGAGCACCAGCAGCAAACAGCTGCCAGCATGAAGCACATTGTTGTTGGTTGCCCAGCAGTGAATCACAACTCGTGGCAATCCACAGATGAAGAAAGAATGACGCTCCTGGGGAGTTTCAGAGCTGTGACCTTCTCAGAAGCAGATCCCCACACCTGTCCTCTGAAGGACCTCTCGGTGGATTGAGCCACCAGCTTTTAGGCTACTTGTGAAGCACGTAACCGTTTGTGAAACCCAGGGGCTCCGACCATGTGGCAGAGCACTACCTAAGATGCCACTGAAGATCTGGCACTAACAAGTGTGTTTTAGATGGAAAACATGACAAAGATGATTTTGAATATCAATTCTTAGAATCTTCCAAGTAGAAAGAGTAAAATTGTGAAAGGCTATGTGACAAGGCTGGAGAGGTCTGCATGATTTTCCTGCATGGAGGCATTCAACAGCACCACAGCCCCAGGATGCCCACGTCTGCCCACTGAGCCACAAGCTAAAGAAAGGCGGCACATCATCGTATTAGAGCTTATGTTCTAGGCATTTGGTTTGCGGAAGGCTACCGTTTATAGCAGGACTCTTAACTGCAGAGGAAAGAAGACTGATGAAAATCTAAGACACTTGGGAACAATTCGTCCAATGGATTAGTGGACCATGAGAAAATCAATATCCACAACCAACCCTTAGACCAGAGGAATTATATAGTGTCTGGGTACCACTACCAACTGCTCTGAAAAGGTCACATTCGAAGGTCCTGGATATAGAGGGAGAAAGATGTGAAACAGCATGCAAAATCATGAAAGAGACCGGGCTAGTTGGTCACTAGACACTGGGGAAACTCTTAAGACAATGACCCTTTGCCATGCTTCAGGTTGGAATTAAACTCACTCCTATGGCTTGATTTTCAGTCCAGCAATAAGCAAGTTTATAAGAGAAACAATAACACTATTGAGATGCACACACCTTAGAATAGCTTAGCAATTTACCCAGAGACAAACTGCAGAGGGTGAGAAAGTAGGAGGCGTGGAGACCAGATTGGAAGCATGGGGAGGAGGTGAAGTTGGAGATGTTACATTGAGGGGATTGTAGCACATAAGATCAAACACAATGTGTATGAATTTTTAATGTAAAATTGATAATGTGTTCTGCAAACCATCAATTCACAGTGAAAAGTTTAAAAAGTGGTAGGCTGGCAGAATGGGTATTGTAATATGGCAGATCACTGTAAGACTTAGGATGGGGGGTAATCTGCTACCAGGTCTTATAAATTATAATAATGCCAGGGGGCCTCTGTAATTCCTGTCTTCTGAGTTGTTGCCCACCAGCGACAAGAACTAGAAGCAATGTTTTCCTGATACCCAGAGGAGGAAGGGGTCTAATCAAAACCAAGTCAATTTCAATACCAACATCAGAGAAAAGACTTGCTAAAAGCTTTTGCTCTAAAAATGTCATTCATTTGCAACCCAAAATCAACGGCCACCCATTTTTTCTTTTCTCTGTTCCACTTTTATTTATCCATCCATTATGCAGTATTGACTTAGATATCTTTCAATAATTTCTACTTGGATAGCTCAGTGACATTGGCTATATTCAAGGTATGCTAACCTTCTCTCCAGCTTTTCGTGAATCACCTCCCCATCCATAATGCACTCAATGCAACCCAAGCAAAAGCATCCTCTTTCTCCACCCCCTCCCCTCTGATGACCACCGCTGATTTGGGGTTTCTACATAGTCACTGATTTATTACGTGAATGACTGCAGGACCTGTTCTTTGTTACAGACTTATTTAGATCATCACCATGTGTCCTACGTTCATCCATGTTGTGACGCACCAGCTGCCATCCTTTTTCGGAGCCGTCTTTCTGTCCTAGTGCCTGGGCCAAACAGGAGCAAAAGGAGAAATGTTCTGCATTTGTAGAACTTCCAGCCCGCTTGGAAAACAAAAATTAAAAAACAGATCACCAAATATAGAATTGCACATTGCAATTAGCTAAAGAGTTGAAGAGTAATGGCCATGCATGGGGCCGCGAAACACAAGGTCAACAGCCCCAAATCACGAGCAGCTCCACAGTTAAAAGACAGGGCTTTCTATTCCTGTGAACACTTGCGTTCTCAGAAACACACAGGGAAGTTCCGCCCTGCCGCCTAGGGTCCCTTTGGATTGAAACCAACGTGATAGCAGTCAACACACACCGTCCTCCACACAGGAGTCCCTGGGTCATGTAAACAGCTAACACACACAATAATGGTTCATCCCAATTGAAAATTTAAAACTACTCTACTTTTGAAATATATATATGTGGGGGGTTCCCCACCCCCAAAAAAGGAATTTCTAGACAGAGTGGAACTTTCATTGTACACATTTTTCCCACTAGGCAAGCATTGATGGAACAACTCACCCTGAGTTAGTGCACCCTTTAGCATCACCTGGGAAGATTCTCTCTGGTCACAGTGATTTTTTTCATAAAAGCAGTTTCGCTCAAACCTCATTTTTTGTGGTGGCCAACTTAAGAGAGCAGCAGGTGGCTGTGAAATTTTGTCTCCTGCTAAGGAAAATGCCACAAAAACTATTGGGATGTTGAACACAGCTTACAAGGACAGCATTGGGCGGGGGTGGGGGAGGCGGGAGAACTCAAGTGTATAAATGGTTTTTTTGTTTCAGAAAAGGTGAAATGTCAATTGATGACAAACCTTGTTCTGGACATCTGTCAACTTCCTAAAGGGACAAAAATGTTGATGTGTAGTGCATTTGGAGTTCATTCTACCAGGTCAGACTGTTAATCAAGCTTTCTATCTAAAGGTTCTAAAAAGATGCAGAACAATGTGTGCCAAAAAAGGCGTGATATGTAGCAGATGGGGGACTCATTTTGCCACAACAACAAGGTACCTGCTTAACCAACCATGTCAGCACACGAGCTTTGGGCAAAAAAAAAAAAGCATGTTTCTCTTGTCCCACGCACTTCCTCACCTTATCTCACTATGTGTAACTTCTTTTTGTTTCCACAAATGAAGAGGGACATAAAAGCACAGTGACAGTGATTTGATGACATAGAAGAGGTGAAGAAAAAAAACAAGGGAGGTGCTCTCTGACATCCAAACAAATGAGTTTGAAAAATGTTTCCAAGAATGGAATCACAGATTTGACAAATGTATCAAGTGTAATGGAGAGTACTTTGAAGGTGATAAAATTGTTTTTGTAAAAAAAAAATTAAATACATACTTGGGGGGGGTAGAATTCTGGTTTTGGAACAGAATTAGTTGAGCTCATATAGTTGAGCTAACAAGTAAGAACCAATAAAAAGCAACAGAGAATTTCCAACACAAGTGTCTTAGAATCAGGAGTTACGGGGACAGAAGACAGGAAGCAAAGCTCAGAACCAGAAGCTTGCAAGAAGCCATCAGGGAACCCTGCCTCCAAGGAGGGTTGAAGACTACTCTCAGAGGGAGAACTAGCAATGGAAATCCTCCCAAGAGGCAGCGAGAACTCTGGTCTGTCTCAAATTTGGTTTCAGGGGAGGTCAGGGAAAGACGAGAAACAAAGTTCCTCAGAAAATATGGAGCTGCAGCTCATGCACATATAAATTAGATGTCTAGATGCGCATTACCTATGTGTCCCAAGGGGAGAGGATGATGGAATTTCAATTTAAGTGGCTATGGGGTAATAAGAGAAAAGAAAACAAAGTCATTTGTTGCCAAGTCAACTTCAGCTCATGTAGATCCCATGTGTTAGAGAGTAGAATCAGGCTTTCCAGTCGTGGTGGTATCGGGTTACAGGCTTGTGACCAAAGGATCAGCAGTGCTGGACCACCAGCCACCCCGGAGACAGATGAGACTTTTCACTTCCACAACGATTTACTGTCTCGGAAACCCAAAGGAGTGGTTCTCTTTTGTCTTGTAGGGTCACCATGAGTTGAATCAACTCAGTGGCAGTGAGTTTGGGTTTATTTGTTGTTTGTTTGTACAATGTCTACAGTGAGTTTGGGTTTATTTGTTGTTTGTTTGTACAATGTCTACAAACAACATTTACAAGGAACATATCATCAGGTCTCTCTTCCTACAGAGCCACTGTGGGTCAAACCACCAAACTTTTAGTTAGCAGCCAAGCACTTATCCACTCTGCCAACAGGACTCTTTCTTGAAGTAATAGCTCCATTGCCATCTAGACAATTCCAGCTCATAGCAATTGTGCAGGACAAAGTAGAACTGCCCTATGAGGTTGACAACGCTGCAATCTTTGAGGAAGCAGACTACCCCATCATTCTCCTGTGGAGCATCTAGCTGAGCAATTAACCATTGTGTCACTAAGTTTCCTTCCAAGAGTGAAGATAAGCTATCCAGTAGAAATACACTGGCTTCAAAAATTCCCCCAGATCAAGTTCCAAGGAACAAGAGGGCATAAGTGGGAGAAATAAAACTGCTAGGAAAGTATTACAAATTGCACAAAGACCCTCAAAGAACATATCTTTATAAAGCATCCAATATGGACAACAGCAATATTAAATATTCTCTAAGAGAGGAATTTAAACCAATTAATTATAGATCTGTAAAAAGTGAATTGGCAAAAGATGTGTAATACATTTATTTACAATAAGGAGAGGGAGAGGAGCTACACAACTGCCCACGAGCAACCAAACACAGCATGGAATTTAACCCATACATCTGGAGGCTTAGGGTTACGGCTGCATGAGCTATCCCAAGCTGCAAGTAGAAACCCAGACTTGAAAAGTTATCTCTATTACCTGGAGCAACAGGGGAAAAAAAGACAAATCAAGAGCAGAAGGATAAATAAAATGTTTAGCTAATTGCTTTTATGGACAACTGCACTCTACCCTGAGTCCAGAACCCAGTTACCTTTTATTTAATCACTTCATTGGGGGCTCATACAACTCTTATCACAACCCAAACATAAACCCATTGTGTCAAGCACATATGTACAGTTGTTACCATCATCATTCTCAAAACATTTGCTTTCTACTTGAGCCCTTGGTATCAGCTCCTCACTCCCCCCCCCACACAAACCTTTGACAATTTATAAATTATTATAATTTTGTCATCCTACACTGTACAACTTCTCCCTTCACCCACTTTTCTATTGTCTGTCCCCCAAAGAGGGGGTTATATGTAGATCCTTGTGATCAGTCCCCCCTTTCTACCAAACCTTCCCTCCACACTCCCGGCATCGCCACTCTCACCACTGGTCCTGAGGGGTTCATCTGCCCTGGATTCCGTGTTTCCAGTTCCTATCTATACCAGTAGGATCATGACAATGGGGGAGGGGGAGAAGAAACATTTAAGAACTAGAGGAAAGTAGTGTGTTTTACTGCTACTATACTGCACCCTGGCTGGCTCAACTCTTCCTCATGACCATTCTATAAGGGGATATCCAGTTGCCTATAGATGGGCTTTGGGTCCCTACTACACACTCTCCCTCATTCACAATGATATGATTTTTTTTATTATTCTTTGATGCCTGATAACTAATCCCTTTGACACCTCATGATCACACCGACTGATATGCTTCTTCCATGTGAGTTTTGTTGCTTCTCCACTGGATGGCTGCTTGCTTATCTTCAAGTATTTAAGACCCCAGACACTATATCTTTTAATAGTCAGGCACCATCAGCTTTCTTCACCACATTTGCTTATGCACTTGCTTTGTCTTCAATGATGTAGCATCATGGAATGCCAGCTTAATAACAAAATGTTCTTGCATTTAGGGAGGGAGTACTTGAGTGGGAGTGCAATGTCCATCTTCTACCTTAATACTAAACCTATAAATATATGCACATAGATCCATTTCCCCATCATCATATATAAATACATGTACATGTGTACATGACTCTATTTAGACTTCTTTAAAAGCCCTTTGCCTCCTAGTCCTTTCCTCTACTTACTTTTACTTCTCTCTTGACCCACTATCATGTTCAGCCTTCATTGGGTTTCAGTAATTCTTCTCCATTACATTGCCCTTGGACAAGCCCTACCAGGCCTCCTACACCTTCCTTGCCACTGATTTTGGATATTTGTGGTTGCTTTGTCCCTGGGTTTGCTAGCACCACTTCCTTTCCCCCACTTCCCTCTCTCCCATGACACCCCCCCCCTCCCACCTAACCATCAGTCCCATGGTTTTTGCCTCCAGGCGGTTTATCCTGCTTATCTTAACTAGATAGAATTGAAGAGATAATATGCCCCAAAACAAGACAACAAAGCAACAAAAGAAAACAAAACAGCAACAATAAAAAACCAAAGACAAAAAAAGAAAAACCTGCAAACAGTTCAACAGAATCCAGTTATATTTACTCAAAATTTATCAAAGATACTAGAAGATTCCTGATTAAATGGGGGAAAACATAAAGCAAATTTTCATGGAATCTGGTTTTCTGAACTCATAGATACTGAGATAAATCTTAAAAACTTAAATCAACACTATCCTGTGATATTTTTTTAAAACCAAATAAGAGTTTAGTGTAATTGGTGTGGTAGCTGCACAACATCTTGTCAACTTGAAGATATAAAAGTGTAGGGGTAGGGCACAACCTGTTGCTGACTCCTGGTGGGCATGACCGTCTCATAGGAAGGTCCACCCTGGCCTTCACCTTCAAGCCAGCAAGTCATGCAGAAATCTGCACAAGCCCTGTAATGAGGCCACTGCCATTGGATCCATGCAAACCTGCACCCACCGGCCTGTGATCTCCATGCATTCTGTATCCTTGTTTGTGTGTGTTAGTCTTGGTAGACTAGAGAAACAAATTCATAAACACATATATGGATATAAGCGTAAGGTTTATATACAAAAGGAAAGGAACATTGAGAAAGCATCCCAACCCAGTCCAGTTCAAAGTCCTAAGTCCGATATTAGCCCATCTGCCGGATACTAATCTATGACGTCTCCTTCCGACTCACGAAGTCACAGGTCAGTGGGTGCAGAATCCCGGCACTGGCATGGGTCTCGCCAGCGCTCCTCGCTTCCAACGCTCAGGGTCCATCAACAGCATCCAGTGGTGGTAGAGGCAACTCAGGGCTGGCAGGGGTCCCATGTGGCTTCTCCGGCTTCAGAGATCTGGTTCCATCAGGGCAAGGCCGTGTGGCTTCTCCTCCAGTTCTTCCGGCTCATCGGATGCTGCCATCTTGTGTTGTGTAGTTCATCATCTCGGAGATTGACTCCCAACAACTAGGGAGAGGGCCTCTCTTCTCCAGGAGGAAAATATCATGAGATTTTCCGGAAGTCTCAGGAGAAAGCCACGCCCACACAGAGGCCTCATTGGCTACTCAATGGCCATCTCCAGATTAACAGGCTAGACTCCACCCCTGCATCCCAGTCATGAAATTGGCATAATGAATACATGACCGCCACACTGCGTGAGTCTGAAGAGGGATTTATGGACTAGTATTAGACTTATGAAATAATATTAGACCTAGGGACTTGATCTGGACTGGGCTGAAATGTTTTTTTCATATATAATTACTTCTTCATATAGAGTTCTCTTTTACACATATTTACACATTTCTGGATTTGTTTCTCTAGTCAACCCAGCCTAACACAACTAGTAAAAAATGTCTACCTTAAGCATCATGCTCTTTTAAGTCTGTCCACAAGGGATCAAATTGACAACAACTTGAAAGATTAGATAGGAAGTTTAGGAGAGAGTGAGGTTATATTAGTGAGGAAGGAACAACTGTGAAAAGAAGGATAAAAATAGTTACACAACACTGTGAATGTAATCAAATTGCTGAACTGTTCAACGAGTATATGCCTTCCTGAGTATAATCTCAACAACAAAAAATGAAGCACTATTTTTTTATTAAAAATCATTTTGTTAGGGGCTTGTACATCATTTTTCACAATACATAGATAAACATACTGTGCCAAGCACCTTTGCCTGGCACATCCGCCTTTTCCCTTGAGCCCTTGGTGTCGGCTTTTCCATCCTTTCCCCTCTTCCCCTGCTCTCCCTTCCCCATCAACCCTCAATACCTTATAAATTATTATTGTTCTGTCATATCTTACACTGCCCGACCTCTCCCCCAACCCACTCCCCTGATGCCCATCCTTCAAAGAGGAACTTATGTGTATATCCTTGCAGTTGGTTCTGTCTCTCCACCCCACCTTCTCTCCACCCTTCCAGCAGCTCCAATCTACCTCTGGCCCGAAGGGGCTCATCCATCCCAGTTTCCCCCTATCTCCAGCTCCCCTCTCTAATAGTGTACCTTCTCCAGTCCATCTGGATTTGAAAGGTAGTGATGGGACTATGATGGTTGGAGGGAGGAAGGCTTCAGGAACTAGAGGAAACTTGTATGCATCATCACTGCTGGCTGCCCCTTGACTGGTCTCTCTCCTCCCTGTGGCTCTCGTGTAAAGGGGTGACCAATTACCCACCAGTGGGCCTTAGGTGACCAATTACCCACCAGTGGACCTTAGGTCCCCACCCTGCTCTCCCCCTCATTTGTAATGATGTGATTCTTGTTCTTTGATGCTCGATACCTGCTCCCTTTGACCCCTCTTGATCACACAGGCTGGTGTGCTTCTTCCACGTGGGCCTTGCTGTTTCTGTGCTGAATGGCGACTTGATTATCTTCAGTCTTTGAGACTCCAGGCATTCAGTCATTTGACAGCTGGGCACCATCGTTTCTTCTACTCTGTTTGCCTCTGTATCCATTTGTCTTCAGCGATATGGGGAGTCAACTGGTCCATTGATTTTGATTTTTGTTCTTTGTTGCCTGAAACCTGATTGTTTCAGCACTCATGATCGCACAGGCAAGTGAGCTTCTTTTATGGTGGGTTTTGTTTCTCCTGAGCTGCTTGTTTATGCTCAAGCCTTTAAGACCCCAGATGCTGTATCTTTTGATTGCTGGGCACCATCAGCTTTCTTCACCACTCTTTCTCATGCTCCCACATGTCTTCGGTGGGTGCCTTGGGGATATGTGCACACAGTGATATGGATTTTTTTCCCCCATTTGATGTCTGTTGCCTAGACCTTTCACCACCTTGTGGCCATGCTGGCTGTTGTGCTTCTTCTATGTGGATGTGTCCTCTTCTCAGGTAAATGGTCTATTGTTTATCTTCAGGCTTTTAAGACCCCCAGACGATATATTCTTTGATAGCTGGGCACCATCAGCTTTCTTCGCCACATTTTCTTAGGCATCCATTTTACTTCAGTGATCCTGTTGGGCCAGTCAGCCTCATGAAATAAAATACCAGTTTCATAGAACAAAGTGTTCTTGCATTGAGGGGGCACCTGGGTGAGGGCCCAAGGTCCACTTGCTACCCTAGTATTTGACCGATAGATATGTTCTTAAGTTTCTTCGATCCTTATAGTAGATAATTGTGTTTATGAATGGACATGCCTATGTTTAGACCTCTGCAAGTGCCCTTTGCCTTTAGCTCTTTCCTCTATTTCCTTCCATCTCTCTCCTGTCCCACCATCATGTTCCACCTTCATTGGTGTTTCAGTGTTTCCTCACAGATTCATTGTCCTGGCTTAATCCCGACTAGACCTCCCACACCCTCCTTTCCATTGCTTCCATACAACTTGTTGCTCCACCCCACTCCCACCCCCATCCATAAGTTTGTCCACACCCCCTTCTCCTCCCCTCTCTCGTGCCCCCCAGAAATCGGCAGACCTGTCATCCTTTACTCCTGACTCTCTGACCAGGAGTACTCCCTTCTTGATTCGGTCCATTCTTTTTGTTTGTTTGTTTGTTTGTTTGTTTGTTTTTTGGGGGGTGTCAGTCCGCAAAAATGGAACACTTTTTTAAAGGGAGATTTCAAGAGACATGCTTATCTTTTCCTTCTTCTTGATCCATATAATTCTAAAAACAACAAAGAAGTAGAGCTTCTTTTTAAAAAATAAATATTTTACTATAACGAGAATAAAGCACACAATTGCCCTGAATGTGAAAGATGAAAGGTGGGTTGAAAACCATGGAGAAAAGAGTGACAAGGTCCAATAGAAAGCTAATGATAATGCCAGAAGGAGGACATCAAGTGAAGGGTCACTGTTGGGAGAAACGAGGACTGTTTGTACAGAATTAATGAAGAATATCTATCCTCAAAGCAGAAATAATAAATAGAATCTACAACTAAACACTCTGGTAAAACTATCACACAATTATTTTTAAAATGACCATAAAAGCAGGCAGAAAGAAAAGACAGTCCTTCTAAGGAAGTGATCGCCACTTACATTGAGAACTACTTTCTCATTAGCGACTGTGCGACTGCATGACATTTTCAAGGGACTACGAGAAAGGATGGAACCCCCGGCCACAGTGGGAGCTGTTGCACTTAGCCGCGACAAGAACAACTGAGTCGCCGGAGAATTTAAAAAGCCAAAATTTATTGAAGAAAGGAAAAAAGAAAAGAAAATTCTTGCTCAGAAATCAGTAGCGTTTGATTCAGTTTGCTGACCGACCCCATTTCTATCCCAACTTAGACTTTTTGTAGGGGGCTGTGTTACTTGGGATGTGCAGCTATGCAAGCAAGCGAGTTACAGAAGGGATATGCTGCAGTTAGCTGAAATTGTGCTATCATCTCAGTACCCGAGGGGGTGAGGCAGGGGTACTGTGTGGAGAAGGGACACGGTGCGGTAATTGTCCCTCTCAGAACATTTTGCTTGTGCTCCATTCTGGGAGCCCGTGACAAGTGGCCTGGTGAATAGTTTGTTGAAAATGGCAGTTAAATTCAAAATGGTGGTAGTCTGGACAGCTAGGCTAGCTACCACAGAGCTAACCACAAAGGCAGGAGTTTGAACCCACCAGTTTCTCTGTGGGATAAAGATGAGACTGCTCCCATAAAGATTTGAAAACCTCAGAAAGCCAAGGACATAGTGGCTGCCTGTCTGACAGGGTGGCTAAGAGTCAGAATGGACTCTACATCAGTGAATTTGGGTTTGGGATTTGGAGAAGGAAAGCTGCAATCGCTTGTCTGTCAGTCTGTTGGACTAATGTGGCTTGCTTTTTGCTGGGAGGCTGAAAAGCTATGTCACGAGTGTTTCAGATATCAGCAGAACCACCCGTAGTGAACAGGCTTCGGCAGAGCTTCAAGGTAAGACTGCGGAAAAGGAACAGCAGACCACTTTTGAGAAATTAATCACCTTATGAAGAGCAATGAAGCAAAGGCGAGCTAATAATGGGTCTAGGCAGAAAGAAAATATTCTAGAACTGATCACAGTGATGTTACACAGCTGTTTGATTCTGACTGAACTATGGGTAAACTATATGTTAATAGAACTATTTTTTAAAAAACAGCAATGGAACACTGTCTGATACAATGCCAGAAGGTGATCCTTCAGGCTTCAAAACCCGCCTGAGGCGAGCTGCCTCCTCAGAGAAGAGTCCGCCTTAGTGATGCACTTCAGCTCTGTGACTCGATTCCAAGGGAGGAGAAACACCTACAGCCACCCACTGTTATCAGAAGATGGAATGCGACAAGTGTGAACGTAGGAAATTAGAAGTCATTAAAAATGGCATATAAAATGAGTGATACCATAGCCTGTGCACTAGTGAACCAAAATGTACTTGTATCCGGCCATATGGATTACAAGGCAATGAATGACAAATTGAAAAGAAATTGCCACATTCTTCATTAAAATGAATATTTTTTAAATCTATTCTAAAATATAATGCTGTTTTTAATAGGACAATGTCCACACTCCTACAAGGAAACTAGTTAATATAGCCATCACTTACAATGCTGCTGTAATAGGGTAATATCTATATTGCTTCCATGTAAAGAAAGCAAAAACCTTAACAAGTGGAGCAGCTGAAATGCACTTAACAACAAAACAAAGAAAACTAGTTCAAATTTAACCACCAGCAACTACAGTCAATCATGAGGAAATTAAGGAATTCTATCAGTTTCTTTAGCCCAAGCGATCAAATATCTCATCAATATGATTTGATAACCACTGATGATTAAAATTAGAAAGCTGAAAACAAAGAGGACGACTTGATAGGTAGAAAGTATGGCTACACAAGTGTGAATGCAGTCCCTTAAAATTCTAGTCAGCCATACCAAATCTAGGGCTACATATAGTAGCCAACTAGGGTGGGACGCCGGAATATGGGAGGTGAGATGCTGTTAAGTAGAGAAGGAATGGGGTACTTACCCACCTAAAGAGAGTGTATTTTTTATATCTCCACAGGAAAACAGGAATCAAACTTAAATAAGATGTTCTCGGAAGTGAATGTAGCATGAAGCAATGGAGCCGAGAACCAGTGGAGAGGTCTGAGAGCACAACCCAAATTCCAACTACCGGGACAGCCACCTCTCCCCCAGGGGCATTTGCCTTGGAGGTCAGCACCAAAACTGCAGCTTGGGGAGAGAGATATACCTGACCAGAATACATGAGAATAAATGAAGGGGGAGGAAGAGAGAATGAAGTACATCCTGACCCACCAAGCCTTCAGCATGATATTCCCACTCAGAACTGCCGATACAATAAGAGAACCATATGGGCCGACCTCAATATGAATTACAGCTACCCTCACTGACCCAAGACATTTTGGGGTCAAAAATGAAGAAACAGCATCAGGATTTTACCCTGCCTGACCCAACCACACCAAAATACTAAGGGCAACAGAATATGAAGCTCCAGAACAAGCACCAAAGATATACTTTGTGACACCCCATCCCACTCAACCAGGAGACACTCCTGGAGATCAATGAACAGACCTTAAACTATTTGTAGGATTTTATATTGCTATTATTATTGTATTCTTGAATGTACATCTACATGTTGGATATTGGGGGTTTTTTGTTGATGTTTTCATTGTTTCTTTTCTTTGCTTGCTTCATTATAGGATGCCCTTTTTTTTTTGAGTATGTTATTTTCTTTACAGGTCTATCTGGATAGGGTGGAATGGATGGGCGGTCTAGGGGTAGAGACAACGGGACTGATGGTACCAGGGTGTGTGTGTGGGGGGGGTGCTGTTGGCTGATCCAGGGATGGGGGGAGTAGCATGTGGTTCAGGATCAGTGTTGGGGTGGGTGTAGAAGGTCCAATAGGGATTGATTAAGACTAATGTAATAGAGAAACAATATTGAGTGTGATGGTGGGACGGGGGGAGGTATAGGGAAATAGAGAAAAGAACTGGGAATGAGGGGCATTTATAGAGGTTAAATAAAGGCATAGACATAGGTACATATATTCATATGATGAAGGGGAAATAGATCAATACGCATATACTTATAGGCTTAGAATTAGGACAGCAGATTGGTATTAGACCTCAATTAGGTACTTCCTCAGTGCAGGAATATTTTGTTCTATTAAATTGGCATTCCATGATGCGCAGCTCCCTGACACGATCACAGAAAACAAATGTGTACATAAGCAAATGTGGTGAAGAAAGCTGATGGTGCCCAGCTATCAGAACATGTTCGTCTGAGTTCTTAAAGGCTTGAAAGTAAACAAGTGGCCATCCAGCTCAAAAGCAACAAAGCCCACATGGAAGAAGGACACCAGCTTATGGGACCAAGAGATACCAAAGGGATCAATTATCAAGTTTCAAGACCTAATGATCATAACATTATATGCTCACTTTCCTGATATGATCACTGACAACAAATATGTACATAAGCAAATGTGGTGAAGAAAGCTGATGGTGCCCGGCTATCAAAAGATGTGTGTCTTTGGTTTTAAAGACATGAAGGTGAATAAGTGGCCATCTAGCTAAGAAGCAAGCCCACATGGAAGAAGCACAACAATCTGTATGACCATGAGGTGTCAAAGGGATCTGGTATCAAGCATCAAAGATCTAAAAAATATATCATTATAAGTGAGGGGGAGTTCAGATTGGGGACTCAAAGTCCATCAATAAGTGAAGAGACGCCCTCTTACAGAGAGGTTGTAGTGAGGAGATGAGCCAGATGAGCCAGGTGCAGTGTAGTAGCAATGAAATGTTCTCAAATGCTCCCTCCCACCAACTACCATTATCCCAATTCTGCCAGACAGATTTGGCTAGACCAGGGGATGTACTTTGGAGTCAAAAACGTGGAAATTTAGAATAGATAATCCCTTGAGACTAGTGGGGAGTGGTGACACTGGGAGGGTAGAGGGATGGTGGAGTAGAAAGGGGGAACTAGTTTCTCAGATCTACATGTGTGGCAGTCATGTGCTTATGTTAATTTTATGATTGAAATGTAGGGGTGGAGTCTAGTCTGTTAATCTGGAGATAGCCATTGAGTAGCCAATGTGGCCTCCGTGTGGGCGTGGCTTTCTCCTGAGACTTCTGGGAAATCTCACGATATTTCCCTTGTAAAGATGAGAAGTTATCTTCCCCAGTTGTTGGTAGTGAGTCTCAGAGACAATGAATCACGGAGAAGACAAGATGGCAGCATCTGAGAAGCTGGAGGAGCCAGCGGAGAGACCACACAGCTTTGCCCTGATGGAGCCAGACCTCTGAAGCTGGGATAGCCACATGGAGACCTCTTCCAGCGATGAGTTGCTTCTGCTGTTGAAGGACCCTGAGTCCTAAAAGTGAAGAGCCATGTGGAGACCCCTGCCAGCACCGGGATTCTGTACCCACTGACCTGTGACTTCGTGAGTCAGAAGGAGACTTTTATAGACTGATGTCAGGCATATGGGTTAATATCGAACTTGTAACTTTGAACTGGACTAGGCTCAATGTCCTGTTCTTCTTGTATATAAACCTTTTCCTTATATCTATATGCTTGTCTCTGAAATTTGTTCCTCTAGCCTACCTGGACTAATACAACATGTGACCTCCTCTCTGGGGTGTGGACAACGGGGGGTGGGGGGAGATGGTAAGTGAAGTGACACATTAGACAGTGTAAGATATGAAGAGGTAATAACAATTTGTAAGTTATTGGAAGTTCATGGGGGGAAGGGGAAATATGGGAAGTTGGAATTAAAAAAATAAAGAACTAGAGGAAAGAGGGGAAGAGGAGCTTATACTGGAGGTGTTCAAGTAGATAATGTAGGTGAATGTGGCAACATGTATACAAATATGCTTAATACAAATGATGTATTAAATGTTGTAAGAGCTCCCAGTAAAATCTATATTAAAAAAATTCTAGTCAGCCAAATATCTACAGACCATCTGAGGCAGGAATATGCATCTTGGATGCTCTCTGAATGCCTTCTGCTCATAGCTTCTGGAAGATCTGGAAAGTGCCAGCATCAATATGCAGCTGAGAAGAAAAGCCAGAGAAGACAGTGACACTTGGAAAAGCTGTTGAGACAATGGACAACAATGTGTGGGAAATCACAAACTTCAACAATGAACACCCACAGTGCTGTATTGTTTAAGAATAACACCCTGAAAGTGCAGCGTAAGCAATACTTTAACAAAGCATTATTTAAATTTCTCCTTGAATACATGCAAAAGGATATATGCTTTTAAAAGCTCCTGTCTTAATAACCTTAGGTGGGGTATTTCAAAGATAATTTTAGGAATCAGACCTTGTATCTGCTTACCAGCAAGGTATTTTCTTTTCTTATGTACATGGAGTAACGCTGCTGCAAAACAGTTAGCATGTTTGGAAGACCCCAGATTGAAAGTACCAGGAATTCAGAGTCCATTTAGCATTTGAAAATTTATAAAATTCCACCACATTACTAACTTAAAGATGAAACAACACCGCAATTGAATATGTGAAAAAAGAGCATCTTGAACAATTAAAAACCTTGTCCCTTGAGCTCCCCTTGTCCCCTGATCTGATACACTTCAGGCTTGCTCTAGTTTTTAATATTTTCTGTGGTTTTTTCACATTGGGATTTATCTCTGCTATAATTTGCCATTGTTGGTAATCTTCCTGACTTTCTGCTATGTGTTTTTTCTATGGTTTTCTGGGCATGAAATCCAGGATAGGTGAAATCTATAGAGCCAACCACTAGAATGAGGGTTCCTGAGGGAGATGGCGTGGGCAGTGGAGGGGGAAGGAGAAGCTGATAACAAGGAGTTCAAGAAGGAAGAAAATGTTTGAAACTGATTGTGGGAAGAATTGTATAACATTACTTCATATGATTAACATAAGGGTGGTAGGATGTCTGGATTAGCTCCTAATAAAATGGTTTGGAATAAAAATGCTTAACATTTGCAGAGTCTGCAAAAAGTTTGTGGAAAAATTATATTATCTTTCATTCCATGATCCCATGAACGTTTTGAAGTTCCCACATATATTCTTAGCAGAGTAGGAATAGAACCCTTTAAAAAATCTACCAAGAAATGTAGGGCAGGCATTTAACTGAATGATTATGCATCAAAAGTCCAGAGTAGGATAAGGATGCCTACTTCACTACACGTCAGGTTCAGACAGAAAAAGAGAGAAAAGAAATACAAACATAAAAGCAAGTAAAAGAACTATAAGTATTCAAAGATGATGACTATCTACCCCAGCAGTTCTTACCCTGTGGGTTGTGACTCATTTGGGGGTTGAATGACCCTTTCACAGGAGTCACTTGATTCATAACAGTAGCAAAATCACAGTTATGAAGTAGTAATGACAATAATGCAATAGTTGGGGCCGGCATCACAGCAACAAGAGGAAGTGTTTTCAAGGGTCGTAGCTTTAAGAAGGCTGAGAACCACTGATCCACCTAAAAGAATCTACAACTGAATAGAATTCATTAGACACAGAACAGCTGCTGGAAATAAGAACAAGAGACCATCTGTACTTCTATATTACAGCACAGGGCTGTGAAGATCACAACTAAAAACAGTTTTAAAATACACATAATAACAATAAATATAAGTTACTTAAATTAAAATATATCTAACAAAAGTTATCAATTGAGAATAGAGAAAAACTAAATAAAAACTTATTGGCTCATGATTAGAAGTCCTTAGGAAAGTTGTCGATAGACTTGTACCTACATTTTGTATAATTCCAAGCAGAACCTCTAAAGAATTATGTATGACACTTAACAAAGTTATTCTAAAATTTATATGAAAAACAAAAGATACAAGAACAGCCATAGATTGCCAAAGGGGAGGGTAATAAAGAATAACTGTGAACTGACCATCACCTCTATTAAGACTTAATGCTAATTGTTCTCAAAGCTGTGGAACAAGATCAGGCTGTATGTTACAGGATGCAGAGAAAACTATCTGTTCATTTGAAGAGGGAAGATAGCATAAACCTTTATTTCACATTGTATAAAAATATTATTCCCATATGGACTAAATGTTTTTATATACAATATTACTTAAAGACTATAGAAGATTAAAAGGAGGTTTCAAAAATTTTGTGAAAAGTGGAATTATAAGACTCTAGAATTTTTCTGAGAATTTTGAAGGCTTCTTGTACTCACATTATCTTTAAGATAAATTCTATTCCTAGTTTGTTAGAGTTTTTTGGTGTGAATATATTGTTATTAAAACTTTTCCCAAGGGGGAGCCAATCACAATGATCTACATATAAACCTGTAGAATCACAATGATTAACCAATCACAATGATCACTCAACCAATGACCAATTACAAAGATCTACATATAATGCTCAGGGTGATGGTCGACAGAAAAGTGGGTGAAGGGAGACAGTGATCAGTGTAGGACATGAAATTTATATGTGTGTGTGTGTGTGTGTATTTTTCCCAAGGGTCCATGAGGGAGAGATGGTGGGGGAGGAGAAAATGAGCTGATACCAAGAGCTCAAGCAGAAAGGAAATGTTTTGAAAATGATGATAGAAACACACGTGCAAAAGAGGAGTAGAAAGCCTAGTCTTTCCATGATGAAGCAGCTGGTGGTTTCGAGTTGCCGATCTTGTATTTAGCAGTTCAATAGGTGATCACTGCACTACCAGGACGCCTTAAAAAAAAGAGGCGGTTTCTAGCCCGAACCAGAAAGTATTCGCAATATCTATACCTAAAGAGTTAGCACCCGAGACTTATCAAAATTATTACAAATCAACAAGAAAACAGAGAAATGGATAGACACACAAAATCTCTAACAAGAATCCCTCTGGAAGCCAATCGCCAAAGTGCAAATTTTATATGCGATCACATATAAATAGGAGGTCTGTGGTAGTTACCCAATCTAGTGTCATTTCAAGGCTTGAGAGGATTAAGAGTGAAAGGGTTGAGGGGCTGAGCCCCGTTGGCGTAGTGGTTGTGCGCGGGACTGCGGCCACTGGGATGGAGTTCAATTCCAGCAGTGGGGCTGGGCACCACGACCAGAGAGCAATGATGCCACCCCCCCCAAAAAAAAAGAGTGAAGGGGTTGAATCTAATCTGTCTATTGGGTCATAGCCAATGAGGTCTCTGTGTGGGTATGGCCTTCTCCTGAGGATTCTGGAAACTCCTGCATATTCCACCTTGGAAACAGAAGATTCTTTGCACTCACTCTCTGAGAGACCCTATTCTGACAAGACACAAGGGGCTATGCTGACACAGCCCATGACCTCTGGAATTGGAGAAGCCACATGGAGAGACCTGACAGCACCGAGATACTTACATCGCCACTGGATCCACAAGACTGTGATCTTCACGCACTCAATCTTATTGCATGTGTTTTGTGAGTCTGAAGAGGACTTTATAGATTGATGTTGGACATATGGGCTTCAGACTTATGGACTTGATCTGGACTGGGCTGGGATATTTTTCTATTCAAATGCTCTTGTATATAAACCTCTTTCCTATTCACGTAAATCTCCATGAATTTGTTTCTCTAGTCCACCCAGACTAACACAGGCGGAAAAGATGAAGACTTTCATACCAAGTGTGGCAGTCGTGTGCTTATGTTAATTTCATGATTGAGATGTAGGGGTGAAGTCTAGCCTGTTAATGTGGAGATAGCCATTGAGTAGCCAATGAGGCCTCCATGTGGGCAAGGCTTTCTCCTGAGACTTCTGGGAAATCTCACGATATTTTCCTCATGGAGATGAGAAGCTATCTCTCCAGTTGTTGGGAGTTAGTCTCAGAGACAACAAACTATGGACAAGACAAGATGGCAGGATCCGAGGAGCTGGAACTACTGGAGGAGAAGCCACACAGCCTTGCCCTGATGGAACCAGAGCCCTGAAGCTGGAGAAGCCACATGGAACCCTGCCAGCACTGAGTTGCTTCTTCCACTATTGGATGCAGGTTGATGGACACTGAGCCCTGGAAGCGAGGAGCCATGGAGAGACCCCTGATGGCACCAGGACTCTGCACCCACCTGTGACTTTGTGAGTTGGAAGGAGACTTTATAGACGGGTATCAGGCATATGGGCTAATATCAGGCTTGAGACTTTAAACTGGACTGGGTTGGGATGCTTTCTTAATGTCCTATTCCTCTTGTATATAAACCATACCCTTATCTCCGTATGTGTGTCTATGGATTTATTTCTCTAGTCTACTCAGACTGACACACCAAGGGAACAGATGTTGAAGATTGCCAAGGGGGAAAGTACAATTAGTTTTTTTTCATTCTTTAAATAAAGCAGCTAGAATCTGGACAAGAATTGCATTGTAGTTATAGATTGCTTTAGGTAGTATTAGCATTCTCACAATGTTAAGTCTTCCTACACATGAGCATGAGATAATCTTCCATTTATATAAATCTCTTTTGTTTCCTTAAAATAGTGTTGTGCAGACTCCTTTGGACAACTCTTTTATTTCTCTGGTTTGGTTTATTCTTAAGTGCTACATCTTTCGTGTCCTATTGCAAATAATATTGTTTTCTTGACTTCTTGTACAGATCTGTCGCCATTTGTGCAAAGGAATACAATTGATATTTGTGTGTCAATGTTGTATTCTGTCACACAGCTTATATTTGCAAAATCTCAGTGATTTTTCTATATTTCCAATCTTTTTTGAGTCTTTGGGTTTTCTACATGTAAAATCATATTCTGTCAGTCATGTGCTTATGTTTATTTTATGATTGAAATATAGGGCTGGAGTCTGGCCTGTTAATCAGGAGATAGCCATTGAGTAGCCGATGAAGCCTCTATGTGGGCATGGCTTTCACCTGAGACTCCAGGGAAATCTCGCAATATTTCCCTCACAAAGATGAAGCTATCTTCCCCAGTTGTTGGGAGTTAGTTTCAGAGACGATTAATCACGGAAAAGACAAGATGCAGCCTCTGAGAAGTTGGAGGAACCAGCGGAGAAACCACATGACTTTGCCTTGATAAAGACAGACCTCTGAAACTGGAGAGGAATGCTGTTGATGGACCTGAGCCCTGGAAGCCAGGAGTCATGGGGAGACCCCTGCCAGCGCCAGAATTCTGCACCCACTGACCTGTGACTTCCTGAGTCGGAAGCAGACTTTATAGATTGACTTCGGGCATATGGGTTAATATTGGACTTAATGACTTTGCACTGAACTGGATTGGGATGCCTTCTTAGTGGCACGTTTCTTTTGTATATAAACCCTTTCCTTATACCTATATGTGTGTCTCTGAAATTTGTTCTTCTAGTCTATCCGGACTAACTCACATATCATCTGCAAATAATGAGAGATTCGCTATTTTTTTCTTTGCAATATGAATGCTTTTGATTTCTTTTTGTTGTTGAATGGTTTTTGCATGGGTACACTGGTCAATGATTCAGAAAGCATCGGAAGAAAATTGAAAGAACACAGAGAGTCACTGTACCAAAAAGAACTAATCAACATTTATCTATTTCAAGTAGTATATGAGCAATAGCCATGGGTACTGAAGGAAGAAGTTCAAGCTGCACTGAAATTATTAGCCAAAACCAAGGTACCAGGAATTGGTAGACTATCAATCAAAATATTTCAACCATGTACAAAAGCATTGGAAGCACTTACTCATCTATTCTAAGAAATTTGGAAAACAATGTCTGACCAACTAATTGGAAGAGTTCCATATTTGTACCCATTCCAAAGAAAGGTGATCCAATAGAATGCTCAAATTATAAAACAATATTACTATTATCAAATGCAAGTACAATTTTCCTGAAGAGCCTCCAACAACAGTTGCAGCAGTACATTGACAAGAAGGTGGCAAAGGGTCAGGCCGGGTTCTGAAGAGGACCCGGAACAAGGGATATTATTGCTGCTATCAGGTGGATCTTAACTCAAAGCAGAGAATTCCAAAGAGATGTTTTCTTGTGTTTTATCGACTATTCAGCAACATTGAACTGTGTGGATCATAACAAACTTTGGGAAGTCTTGAGAAGAATGAGAATTCTAGAAGACCTCATTGTGTCCATGTGGAACTGTATATGGCAGTTATATTATTATTTGTCAGTTAGAGAGGATTAAGAGTGAAGGGATGGAGTCTAGGCTGTCAATCAGGTAATAGTCATGAAGCCACATATAGTCACACATGAGTCCTCTGTGTGGGTATGACCTTCTTCTGAGGATCCTGGGAACTCCTGTGTTTCTCTTTGGAGGTAGGATTCTCCTTCTCTCTCTCTCTCTCTCTCTCTCTCTCTCTCTCTCTCTCTCTCTCTCTTCCTCTCTCTTCACTCCCTGTGAGCCATCCCTATAGAGAGGACACATAGAGAGAAGCTGATGGAGCCAGAACCCTGGAGTCAGAGTAGCCATGTGGATACTGCTGCCTGAGCTGAGATGCTTACACCACCACTGGATCCACAAAACCTTCCACCCACTCTCCTGTGATCTTCCTGCATCATTGCATGAGTTTTGTGAGCCTGAAAAGGACTTTACAGATCGGTATCGAACATCTGGGCTAATAGCAGATTTATGGACTTGATCTGGACTAAGGAGAGTTTCTCAATATACAATAAGGCATCATGACTGGAAGAAAGCTTATTAGCAACCTGTGGAAATGTAAGTGACACAACCTTGCTTGCTATAAGTGAGGAGAACTTGAAACACTTGTCGATGAAGATCAAAGATACAGCCTACAGTATGGAATACAACTCAGTGTAAGTAAAACCAAAATCCTCACAACTGAGTCAAGAGGTAACATCATGACAAATGGAGAAAATATTGAAGTTGTCAAGGATTTTGTCTCTTGCTTGGATCCACAATCAATGCTCATAGAAGCAGCAATTGAGAGATTAAATAACACATTGCATTGTAACTCTGCTGCATAAGACCTATTTTTAAAAATTGTTTATTGATGTATAACTCAAATAGTAGACAATTCAATGATTCAAGCATTTTAAGAAGAGTAGTACAATAATGACACAATAAATTTCAGAACAGTTTCTTCTTTCTCATAGTCATTCTCCTGCTGTGGCCATAAGAAATTCTTAATCTGGTTATTGTCACTATAGATTTACCTACTCTGGATTTCATAAACAGAAAGTTCTGTAAAATAGAAAGAAAGGACAAAACACTGAAAAACAGCTAGATTGGAAAGAGAGTAGAAAAATTAAAAATGGGAACAATGTTAAAAAGAATTTTAAGAGTGTTATCAAAGATCTCTTTAAAGTGTTAAAAAGCAAAGATGTTACTTTGAGGACTAAATGTGCCTGACACAGCCATGATATTTCAATCACCTTATATGCATATGAAAGTTAGACATTGAGTAAGGAAAACTGAAGAAGGATCTATGCGTTTGAACCATGGTGTTGGTGATGAATATGGAGAATACAATGTACTATCAAAAGATCAAATAAATCTGTGTTAGAATATTCCTTAGACGCAAGGATGGTCTGATTTCTTCTCACATATTGGCGCCTGTTATCTAGGGAGACAAGCCCCTATGAAAGAACACCAGGCTTGGTGGGGTAGAGAGGGAGTTAAAAAGAGGAAGATTCTGGACAAGATGGGTTAGAACAGTTGCTAAAGCAATATGCCCAAACAGAGGACTTTGTGAGGCTGGTACAGGTCCAGGCGGTCCTCTGTTCCGTTGTGTGCAGGTCCCTGTGAGTCAGGGCCACCTTGATGGCACCTAACAGCACTAACATGGATGTCTCAGATTAAGACCTTCAACACGATGTCAAGTGAAGGTAATGAAAAGGACCGTCCTTGTCTGCTTCCCACGCAGTGTCAATGCTTTCATTTTTTCCCACAGAGTGAGGTGTTGACCCTAGGTCTTACAAACTGGTTCTTTATTTTATTGAGAAATTGCATCGAGAATTTTTCTATTACTTTTTTCTGAGTGTTTTTATCAAAAATGGGTGTTGCATATTGTCAAATGCTTTTTTTGCACTTATTGGTATATCAAGTAGTTCTTACTGTTTTTTTCATAATGGATTAATCAATTACATTCATTGATTTTCTAATGGTGAAACATCCTCTTATACCTGGTATGAATCTCACTTGATAATGGCATATATATAAACTCTATATGTAATTTATATAGCTGGATTTTATTGACCAGGAATTTGTTAAGAAATTTTACATCTACCTACGGACATTCATAAGGGACATTGGTCTGTGGTGTCTTTGCCTGGCTTTGGTATTATAGTTATGCTGTGGGATCCGCTGTCCTTGTCTAAATCTGCAGTAGTCTGTGCAGAATGGGTGCCATCACTTCTCTGAATACTTTGAATGATTTCTGGATTATTTTAAAAGTTTTTTAATAGCCTGATCTATTTAAGACAGATCTTAACAGTCACTAAGGGAATTGAAATGGAGACAAGAAGTTACAACTGGGTACTCACCAAATTAAGGAAATGCTTAAAGTCTTATAATAAAAAGGGTTGGCAGGGCTGTGGAGCAAATGAGGCCCACTACCTTAGTTACCAAGTGCTAAACGACAAAAAGAAGTAAGGAGAAAGGAGAAAGAAATGTACCTGCCATCGAGTTAATGCTTTGATGGCAATCCAAGGTGCTGCTTGCTGCGTCAGCCCTTTTATCTACCTGAGTCAGAAGCCTCTGACCTGACATCAGCTCCATGGATTTGGAACGTGCCCATATCCTTGATATAAACCTCTCTGTACAGAGATATCTCGAACCTTCACGACTTTTGTTTCTTTAGAGAATTCCACCTAAGACATTGGGTATGATTCATAGCTGTGGTCACTGGTACTTCCAGGTGACTGGACATTTCTAAATCACAAATTACACACACAGACAAGTTTCCTAAGAGCAAGCCTGCCCCTTGCTGAGCTGATCATCAAGCTCACTGACATTGTGTCAATTCCTTGGGACCTCACAGGACAGGCAGCTCCTCTTTTAGAAGCACACCTTTATAGAAGCAGACAGCCTCATCTTTCTTCTACAGAATTGCTGGTAGATTTGAACCCCTGACTTCGTTGTTAGCAGTCCAATGCATACCCCAGAGTGCTACCTGGGATCTTTGAAATGGTCATTGGAGTGGTAATCTACTTTTAAACCCACTCAACCAGAGGACATAGCTGCCTCATTAGTACTGTGTTGGTGGTCTTAGTTGTTTAGAGAAACAAATCCCTCTATGTATAAGAAAGAGCGTTATGTCAAGGAATTAGGCACCCCATCCTAGTACATCTCAAGGACATAGTCTGAGGCTAGTCTGTAAGTCCCTCTTCAGAGTCATGTAGCCACACACAGAGGTAAAGTGGAAAGCAGGAAGATTCCAGGCTGATGAGTAGAGTCTTGTGAATCCAAAGTGAGCGAAAATGTCAGGGTGCCAACAGCTCTCAGAGTTAGGTGGGCCACCCCTCAAGGCAGACAGAGTCCCCGCAAGGGGTGAAAGGAAAGAGAAAGAGTTCTCAGAGCCCCTCACTCTTATACAAAGGCTACACCCCCAGTGAGATGTCATTAAGCTACAGCTTGGTTGACAGGGCTGACCCCACCCATAGTCGGCAGTGTCTGGTTGACCTAAAATCATCCAATTACCACCGGTGTCAATGATCAGAATAAACTCAAATGAACTTCTGTCATGGTTCAAAATGGAGGCAAGATCCCCACTATAAACCGCAACCTTTCATAAACCAGTTACTTTAGAACTGAAGTTCTAAGACATCACTTGAAAGTGCAGAAGTAAAAAAAAAAAAAAAGTGCAGAAGTGACTTTTACTGCCAGAGTTCCAGAATCAGGAAAGCTCATAAGAGTCCAGTCCATATATGCCCAGGGCCATGGGGACGTCTCCGCATCGTTGACTTCAAAAACTCCACTGACTGGAACATTCAGGGAATTCATTAGCATTTATTTTAACCAAATATGATGAGGAAATAAGAGCAACTTGATCTTTCTGTTGACAGAATTGGCAGGTAGTAGTTAGAAACTCGCTATTCCAATAAAAATTAACTCACCCTTGTGTTAGAATAATTAACTATTTAAAGATCAAAAGGGCAACATTTCCCCAAGGACAAAGTTCAGAGAATTAGGAAAGAAAGAGGAATGGAACCTAGGAAGGAAATCGGGTAAATGATGGTGCCTTTGTGAGGCTTGCAAGGGCTGAGTGAATCAGAATGTGGATGGCTTGTTGGACAACTATGATCTGCTCTGTAAAGCTTCACCTAACTCACAATTTTGTAAAATGTTGTTTTTTTTTTAAATGCCTTTATCTGCATTTCTGAAAGCCAAGGGAACTCATGCAATCGAGGGTGTTTAGGCCTTGAGCATCCCTGCACCCCATATCAATGGGAGCTTTCCCTCTGTTCTTGGCAAGTGTTCAACCCAAGAGGCTTCCTGGTGTCCACCTCCTTGCTCCTTTGGGCAATTCCCGGTGGGTGCTGCAGTTACTTTGAAAAAGCCTAAAAGCAACAAAATGGCTCCTGTGCCCTGACAAGCCAGTAATAAAGTTTTTTAAGAAAAAAAATCATTTTACTGGGGCTCATACAACTCTCATCACAATCCATGCCTTCATCCATTGTATCAAGCACATTTGTACCTTTGTTGTCATCATCCTTCTCACAACACTTTCTTTCTACTAAGCTTCAAGTCATTTCTGACTCGGAGCAACCGCGTGAGCTTGAGAACAGAACTGCTCCCTAGAATCTCCAGAAACCGTTCACCAGAGGCCCTGTCTGGCTCGGGACCACCACCAGTGCCTCACTCGGCGGCCCACCCAGAGGCGCCCCGCCTTGTTGAGTGCCCGAAAGTCAGTTCTGACTCACAGTCACCTTGACACGACTGAAAAGAACACCAACCCGAGCCTTTCTTCCTGTGAGAGCCACTGTGTCAACACCTCTGCTGGTGTCTTCTTTGCTGAGCTTTCACTGAGTCTACCAGAGGAGGAAGGGAGCTGCTTCCTTGGAACAGAAGGGGCTTCGTAGGAGCAGCCTTGGGATGGGGGTGGAAAGGAAAAAGATGGAAAGAAGAGTCCACAAGCCGGGTGAACGGGCCAGCCAAGATTTCAGCAAACCTTGGATTTCCACAAGCGGGTCCCCTGCCTCACTTTCTGTGCTGGGTACTGGACAGAAACCGCCCCTGAGGGTCTGGATGGCTGGTTTTCTCTAAACTGCAGCTGTTGCAGCCGACAAAGGGTGAGTCCAAGGCCGCAGACCTCCAGGGGCTACCCACAGCCGTGCTGCTGCAGCTGTCCCAACAGCCTTGACTTTGTGTGCCTGGGGGTAACGTGTGACTAAAATGCCTTGATTTCCCCCTGAGTGTCCTTTTTGCTTTTGTTTTCCATTTTATTGAGGAATCTTACAACTCTTGTCACAACCTAGACATCACTTGCATCAGGCGAATTTGTACATACGTTGCCTTCATTCTTTTCTACACATTGACTTTCCAGTGAGCCCTTGGTATCAGCTCCTCTCTTAGTCCCCTCCCCCACCCCTAAGTGTTCTTTTTTAAACAGCAAAACACA
>PVJH01002789.1:136661-158770 GCA_004026705.1 Nesogale talazaci
CCCCCCCCCCCCCCGCCTCCCCCTCCCCCCACCCACCCAGGGTCTTCCTCCTTTCCACTGCCCCTTTAGCAAGCATACTGTCATTTCTAGGCACTGGTCTCTGTCTTAGCTTCCCTGGAGCCTCCTATTTGTTGTTCACAATAAACATTTACTTTTGTAAAAGAATGTCATTAGAGGGGCAGCAGCCAGCCACTGTCAGGGATCCAGCCAATCCGTCTCCAGACTAAGGCTTCAAAGGTCAGAAAGCTGACACCTTAGCGCACACTGCCCCCTCACCACGACAGTCACTCGCTCTGTTGGCAGGACTCAATCTTCAGGACATCAAAAGTCATCAGGCCTGGTCTCATGCAGTTAAGATCCTGGTTAACATATAGCACAATTCTTTTTGTTACGGAGTAAGCGCCCAACAAAGACCACTGACCCACAAGTCTGCAGAGTAACTAGGAATTTTCTTAAAAACAAAACAAAAAGGGGAACCAGGCGAATTCAAATTCAGGCTACAGCATAGTCACACAGGACCAGAGACTGAAGCCCTGAGCATACAAAACTTACATCCTTAATAGGATGAAAAGGGGAGGGGGGAGTAAAAGAGGGTCTGGCTGAGGAGGTGATCTCCACTACAAAGGTTTCTGAGTACATTTTAGGGAGGAGGAAGTTAAAACTAAAAGAACATTTCTGGGTGGATGAACACACAATTGAAAATTTTTTCATAGCTGACAAGCGTACAAGCAAAGTAAGCAGTTTAAACATTTCTTAAAGCCTACAAAATGGCTACTCTCTGGTTCACTTAAGCAGGCTGCTACATAATGCAGAGTTACATGGCTGTGTGAGCGAGAACAAAGGCTATGGACAGAAAAAGGGTCAGGTCACAGACATTATTTTCTGTTCTTGAATAATCTCCGGTTGCTAGGTTCAACAAGCGTTTGTGATCGGCCCTTTTCCTGGGCACAGCCACCTGGCAGTTAATTTTTGACTAGTACAAGTAGACTATAGTTTTCTGTACTTTTCCACTACTAAGGCACAAAATGGCGGCCTACCTAGAAAATGGCGTCGCTGTTGCTATGCCTTAGGTTCGACCATAACACTTTTTTCTTTTTAATCACTTTACTGGAAGCTTGTACAACTCTTTTCACAATCCATCCATTGTGTCAAGCACATTTGTACATTTCTTACCATCATCATTCTCATTTGCTTTCTGCTTGAGCCCTTCATATTAGTTCCTCATTTTTCCCTCCCTCCCCACTCCCAACTCCCTCACAAGCCCTTGGTTAATTCTTGATGACAAGAAATGTAAGGTAACAAGAACCTCTCCTGTACTATCTATCATCTTGATTCTACACCATGATATGCCAGAGTCACAACTGAACAGAAGAGGCGTCAGTTCTGCTACTTGGTAGAAAAGAGGCCTCCCTCCCCATGACAGACTGGTCAAGACAGCAAATTCGATCACACCACCCACGTCCTAATATGAGCAGAGCAGAACCCTTTTTCCTGCTCTCTTTCCACAACTACAAAACCAACAAAGGTCTTCACAGGTAGCTAATGAAATGCTTCCTCTTTTCAGTCTTCCTGGAATGGGTCCTACCTGTGCCAGGAATAATCGGGCACATGGAGGCATGAGGACAGTCAGGGAGAGTTCAGCCTTCAGAGGAGTTCGCATTGGGTTGAGTAGGAAAAAAAACCCAAACAGTAGTTGACACCCTGCACAGGCAAGTTCCCCTGCCAACTGTCCCCCAGGGCTGCCCTGCTCCCCAGGAACAGAGTTGCCCGGGATTGCCAGCTCTTTGTTCCCCTAAAGCAGTGATTCTCAACCTCTGGGCCCCGACACCTTTGGGGGGGGAGGGGGGTGAACAAACTTTTCACAGAGTTCTCCCAACTCATAACAGTAGCAAAAGTACAATGATGAACCAGTAACCAAAAATAATTCTATGGTTGGAGGGGGGGGGGGGGTCAACACAACATGAGGAACTGTATTAAAGGGTCATGGCATTAGGAAAGTTAAGAACCCTGAAAATCACCAAATGGCAGACACAAGGTCTCCTCCCTTTTCTCAATGGTGGCCTTCCCAAGTTTCTTCCTTCTTGCTGTCTCCTCGCAGCAGCAGCAGCAGCAGCGAGTGCCCACTGAGCTCAGGTGCAGGCATGCTCCTTTCTTGATGGTTTTGCTTCAATGTTGCTAAGCTCTGGAGTTAGTATTTCCAAGTCCTCTGTCTGCCGGGGGGCGGGGCACTGTCCTGAAACAAGCTGACATGGTGATGACATCAGGTTTTCCACTTCCTGAGAGAGGATGCCTTTCTGCTAGAACAATGGTCCTTACGCTCCAAACCCACCCTCTGCAAAGGCCTGGACTCCTCCTTGCTCCCTCGCCTCTCCGCTTTTTGTGCTGGTTAATTCTGAGACTATTTGAACACCTAACTTTTTCTGGTTAAAACACTGTACCGAGTTCATAAGTAAATATTACCGATAATTATCACAAATATTTCTCCTTTGAATGTCAACAGGAGGGAGGGGGAAAACAAATGGCCTTCTTGGCAAATTTAACTACAGGAGCGGAAAGATAAGGGAGTCTGCAGCTCTACACAGAGATTCCTTTAGCCCTCGGAAAACCAAACACCAAGCCCATTGCTGGGAGGTTGATTCTAACGCGTAGACCTGCTGCAGGACTTAGCAGAGTGGCCTCTTAGGTTTTTAAAGCAATACATATTTATGGAATATTATATTTATGAGTTATATTGCTACACCATGCTCTGACAGCGTAGTTAGTGGATTTGAACCGCCAACCTTTCAGTTAGCTGATAAGCACTCGCTATTGTGTTTTCAGAGCTCCTTTTATTCCTTACAAAGCAAGTCCAATATGCTTTACAATGAGCTAGGTCAAAGTAAAGGGTGATGAAAGTATTAAAGTGAGACGCAAGCCAACCATGTCTGAAGCTGTTGCTTTATCCCCAGCTGAAACAGCAGCAGCTGATGTTTTCGCAGAACCAAAGGTCTTCATCATCAGGGAAATCACCAAACACAACACACTAATGGAAGCGGAGGAGAGAAAGAGGAACGCTCCCTGGGGCAGAAGCCACAGAGGCTCAGATGACTGAGGTGAGGCGTGTCTCCTCCCCAGAGTCCCTGAGGGAAACAGATCTTCTAGCACTCAGCTGCTACCTGAATCATCAGCCATTAAGAACCCCGCAGAGCATCACTCTGCTACATGGGTTTACTATGAGTCCCAATTAAGTAGAGGAACACTAGACTTTAGGGTGTGTAACTAAAGATCCATTAGGTAGACCGGCAACTCCAATCATCAGATACAAAACGACAGTTAGATGTCTGCGGTGCACTGAATTACTTACTTACTATGGCCCCTTGAATATAACATTGGGGCCCTGGCGGTTATACAGCTGAGTGGGATCACATGATCAGCAGTTCAAAACTACCAGCAACTCAGACAGTTACAGTCTCTGGGAGTCACAGTTGAGTCAAAGGCAGTGAGAGCACAGCCTTTGTGGCACTTTTGAAAGGATTAGATAAGACTATGCAAATACAGTGTTGATGCCCCAACGAAGGAACTGGAAATCTTCCTAACAATAAGGAACGTAAAAGGAAAGACCTAGGAAGTAAAGCTATGGATAGAGGTATAAACATAGATGTGTATGTGTGTAAATACATTAATTCATAAAAATAGAGGTATTGGCCTCGGTACATATATTTATATGCAATACACTGAGGTAGTGGGCAAGCTTTGGGCCTCTGCTCAAGTCCTGCCTCAATGCAAGAACACTGTATTCTAACAACCTGACTATGTAATTGACATGATCGCTGAAGACATACTGGTACATAAGCAAATGCGGTGAAGAAAGGGGATGGTGCCCCACTATCAAAATATATAGCATCTGGAGACTTAAAGGCTTGAAGTTAAACAGGCAGCCAGCCACCTAACAGAGAAGCAACAAGCCCAAATGGAAGAAGCACACCAGCTTGTGAGAACACGAAGCGTCAATGGGATCAGGTAACAGGCATCAGAAGACCCAAACAAACAAAAACATACTGTTGAGAATGAGGAAAGTAAAACAGAGACGAAAGTCCACCTGTAGACAATGAGACACCCCCTCACAGAAGGGTCACAAGAAAAGGATAAGTCAACCAGGACTCAGAATAACACTGATGAAACACAATATTCCTCTGGTTACTAGCGGTTTTTCTCACCCCCACGATCATAACCCCAGTCCTGCCTTTCACTTCAGGCTAGATCAAGGCATGTGCACAGGTACAGATTAAAGGTTCACAACACATGGAATCCAGGAAGAGGATTGTGAGTAGTGATACCAAGAGGGTAAAGGGGAAGGTGAGGAGAGAAAGAGTGAACTGATTGAAATGATCAACACATAACCACCGCCACACAACAGAAACCGTGGGGGAAGTGAGACAACGGTCAGGGTAAGATGTGAAAATAATCATTCATAATTTATCAAGGAGTCATGAGGGTGGGAGAGCGGAGGGCGTGAGGAGCTGATCCCAAGGGCTCAATGGAAAGTAAATGTTTAGAAAACAATGACAGCAACATATGTACAAGTATACTCAATGCAACTGATGAATGGATTGTTAGAGCTGTAAAATCCCTCAATAAAATGATCTTTTAATAAAAAATTAAAAATACATCACAATAAACAAAGAAATTATTAAATAAATAATAAACCAAGCTCTCTTAGAAGGACAGCCAGCATGCTTCTTAAGAGTTGAGGCTAGTGAGGCTTCTCTATCCTGTTTTGCACATATAATCCGGAGAGTCATCATCAAAAACCCTCAACAAGATGAACTGGCCGAGTGGGGACAGCCATGGGCAGGCGCACAACCACCACAGTGAGACTGCAGCTGGCCAAAGCAGGGTCCCATTTTGTTGTGCATAAGATCCCTGAGTCAGAACCAAGTCAATGAGGTAACACCGAACACCATCAGAAAGAACAGCCCTAGTCAGGAAAACTAACTTTCCAGAATGGGCCAAATAAAAAAAGATCAAAAAGCAGCATCCCTCCCTCTTCAAAGCTTGCATGAGGAACATTCCTGGTGGCCTTCCAGACCTTAAGCAACCCCAGGTGGGTCAGAGATTAAGTGCTCTTCACAGAATTTTCAGTGGCTGATTTTTCAGAAGTAGATCATCTAGTCTTTCTCCCAAGGCACCTCTGGGTGGATTTGACATTGCTGCCTTTCCACTAGTAATAAGGCCAGATAGCAAATTGTACCACCCCCAGGACTCCAGAGGAGTCTCATTCCTGGGATTGGTAGGTAGATGCCACAAATCTGGGTCCACTGACCTAAATATTGGTCACACCTTCTAACCATGCAGGATCTGAAGGCAAAGCCTTCCTCAGAGGTTCCAACCAAAGACCCAGCTTAGCTGCTTGTGGAAGCAAGGTCAGCCACGTGTGGCCAAGGGTGAGACAGGAGGGCCTGACCACATGTCCTCTGTCCTCAGCAGCCAGAGCCCTTCGTGCTGCTTGCCACAGGGCACGAAGGGAAGACAGGACTGGAAACCTAGCCCCCTATCTATGGCAGCCGCCTTTCTTTGCCAGGAGTTCTGAAACTTGTTGCGGGGTTGCCCCCACGGACTTTCTTCCAGAATCTCAGGATGGCTTTGTGCCCTCACTGGTTTTCCGACTCAGGGGTGACACTGGCTTTGCCCGGTGTCCGGGAGCGAGAGGAGTCAGGGACTGGTCTGCGTGCCAGGGTCCCCACTGATGCTCACAGAGAGGGCCCACGCTGGCATCTAGACACCGCCCAGCGACCCTCCCCGCCTCCCGCGCCGTGTTCCTCGGTGCTGTCAGAGGGCGCCGGGCGCACCGCGAGACAAGGAGAGGTTGGGGGGGCGGGGGTCTGCTGGACAACACCTGGGACCCAGAACCGGGTCGGGTAGCCTGAAGTGCGCTCCGAGGTCAAGTCCTGTAGCCCGCCCCAGGTTCCTTGGACCGACCCGCTCATCCCTTTGGGCACCAGCCCGGCCGCGGGCACAGGTGGTCCCGGCGACGGCAGGTGCGCACGGGCCGAGACCTGTGTCCCTGTGTCCGCGGGGCTGGCCCTGGTTCCCAAAAACCAAGCCACGGGCCTCCAAGCGGCGGGAGGGGCAGGCGCGGCGGCGGGGGCGCCCCTTACCTGCGGCTCCGGCTCCGCGGGTGGCCAGCATGCTGCCTTCCGCAGCCCAGGGCCGCCCCGCCCTCCTGCCCCCGGGCCCCGCCCCTCCTGCCCACGGACCCCGCCCCTCTTGCCCCCCGGGGCCCTGCCCCTCCGGGCCGCCCTCCCCAAGGGCCTCTGCCTAACTGCCCTGCCACCACACCTGGCTTCTTTGCCTAGCTGTGCCAAGCGTGTCCCCCAAACTTCCCGCCAGATTTGAGAGGAGCCTTTATGGTTCCTTTTCATTTGCGTTGGCATCTTCTAGGTGGCCGTGAGTCTGCATCAGTGTGGGGTTTTTTCCTACTTTTTTTGGTGGATTTTTTGGTGGATTTTTTGGTGGATCAGTGTGGGTTTTTTTTCTACTTTTTTTGGTGGATTCGTTCAGTGGTGTCATCTATGATCCACTGCTAATTGTCACCCGATGTGGTGGTGGTTTGAGTCCCCCCCGAAGGTTCTGTGAAACACAGGCCTGGAGAACTGCTTCCCCTAAAGGAGGATTGAAGACCTGACGGGGTACTGTTCTCTGACAGGCCAGGGGCCGCTCTGAATTCAGTGGAGGGCGTCGGGCCAGCCCACGTCAATGCAAGGGGCCAGACCGGAGGTGAGCGTGTGGACACGTGCAGCGGCTACTGGTCATGCTTTCTTGTGAGGAACTGTGCTCAAGGAAGGTTTTTTATAAAACAAAGTTCTAATAACTTTATGCCAAGGATTTTATTTCCCTCGTGAATTAACGAGGGTACCTATAACATGGTACAATAGGTTCAAAGAGAGATGGCAGCCTCCTGCATACAGAGGCTCATTCATAGTGAAATCCATTTAACAAAGGCAGGCAAAGCTGCTGGATATTCAGCCAATCACAACTCTGCAGGATACAATTCGCCTGGACTTTTCTGCAAAGAAGCCTTTGCCTTATACCTTTTATACCATTTATGACACAGTTGGACAAAGCAGCTTAATGACACTATGAGTCGGCATTGACTGAATGGCAGTGAACTTGTTTTTATTATTTATTTACGATTAAAATCACTTTCACAGTGTTGCAACTGCTCTGATATGTGCAGGGATCCCTGGTCTCTTGAACGGAAGAGTGGACTCACAGACTGAGGAAAACAGAGTCGGGACGGGAGCGTGTGCAAACAAATTCCCTAGTTTGCAGTTAAGGAATCTGGGCAGCCAGGAGTCCTATGGAGGGAGACCTTCACATTTGTACGTTCAAAATGTATCCCAGTCACATCCCCACCATGTCCCCATGATATTGCCAGTCTTAAGGTGCTGGCAAACACACGGTTCTACTATTCACACTTGAAGTCACACTTGAAGGTCAGCTGCTTGAAAGGGACCAGATTTTAAGCAGGACACCATTGACAGGGTGGAGGGGGGCGTCTTGATTAAAATTTTGTTCTATATGGAACAACAAAAATGTTCATAGAATGCAAAAATAGTATTGTAATATGTTTATTTAATTTTAAAACACCACAGGACGTGGGACAAATTGTTTAAAAAGCGGGCTGTCTGGTCCCCTTGCCTCAAGGGGGTCTGCTATCTAAATCCACCAGACTCTATTGTCTGCCCCACCTCAAGGAGGGCCCACTCCCTTCTGATTAGGCTCATAGATGGTTCTCCTTGAGAACAGCGCAAAGACACCTAAGGTCAACCCCTTCACACTCGACCAAGGTTAAGTTGCCATCTAACGCTAGAGGCTGCCATTTTATTACATATGTATCTTCCTGTCACATGTCTGCCTCTAGTACCTCCCCTTCCTATTGTTTACCCCTCGCTCATCCACCTCATGCTATGTGTTTTCCTCTAATACAACCCCTTCCTGTTACAGATGTGCTTACCGTGGCTTGCATGCCCGAGAGAATACATTACTGCCTCCTGTTTCCAGTGGTCATGGAAGAGGTGAGTCTTCGCAAGCCCTACCTCATCTCTCTTTACTTTACCTCTTAGCTACAGAAAGGCCCCTGGGACCCACTCACTTTAGGGAGGTTTCTCCATTTCAGTGGACCACAAAAAGGCAAGCAAAAAGCAGTGTTTATTTGGAAATAAAAGAAAAGCACCTGGCGCAGCAGGTGGGGCCTCCCGTGTGTTGCTGCTGAACTGTGTTGTGGTGTTTTGTCAGGTGTGGAGTAATGGCCTGTCTGCTTCTCCAGGTTATAAACAGACCCTTCCTGGGGCTGGTGTTCTTTCTCAGGTCCAGAGAGTCTTTGGTTTGATGATCTTGGAGTTTAGAATCAGCCTAGGGTCTGGCGCCTGTAGGCTTGAGATTAGATCGTCACAGGTGATTGAGATTCCAGCTATCCAGTGTCTCCCACCACGCTTCCCACTCCATGCATCTTCCCGTCACTGCCTGCTACCGGCCTGTCCTCACTCTCTCGACAGGTATGGATAGGGCTTAGAGTTTCAATGTATTCTTCTTAGGGACACAATGTATAGCACCCTCAAACTACACTGTATTTTCAGCCCATATGGACCTCTGCCCCAGAGGGGCCTTAAACTCACCACCACTGTCTCTTCCACCCAGTATCAGCGAACAGTCACTTAGGGGAACCATTCAACAGACCTTCGATCTGCACCCCCACCTTCCAAGCAGCACACTTGCTGAAGGCCAGAGCATCTCCATATAGCTCCAGGACCTAAACATTGCCCAGCACCATACTCTTGGTTTATTCTAGAACCAAAGGTCCTTCTTATAAAGATCTTTGAGTCACCTGCTGGAAGTCTGAGGCTCCATTTTCCATAGTAACAAAACCAGAGTTCCCTGGACAGTGGCATCCCATAAGACTTAACTGCTGCAGCTGTTGGCACTTCCTCCACGTGTATTTATCTGCCCCTCCTGTCTGCCTGTGATGCACGAGGGGGCAGGTCGATATGGATCAGAACTCACTCAATGGCATCTCAGCAACAGTGCCTCTAAGGAACCTTGGAGAAAGTTAATGCTGTCTGCTCCTGTTAAGATTCACAGCTCTGAAGCCCTATGGTGGGTCCCTAGGAGTTGGAATTGCCTTGAAGGCATTGGTGGGCACCAGCTGCCCTGGTGACACTGCCAGGTGAACACCAGACTGCTAATTGTAAGGTCAGCAGTGCCAAACCCACCTGCCACACTTAAAGGAGAAAAAAAGAAAGTTTACTGTTCCTATAAAGATTTACAAAGCCTCAGAAACTTTTGTATGATCACTAGGTGTCAAAATCACCTTGAGGCAGTGGATTGGTTTTGTTTTTTGGTTTGACCATGTGTCTGGCACTATTCTAGATATGAGGGATTCTGCATTGAACAAAAGAAAAAAGACCCTGCCTACTCAGAGGTTCATTTCTAGTGGTCAGAAGACAAAACCAGTTGCCAAATAGTGTTGACAGACTGGTCGCCCATGTGTGTCAGAGTGGAACTGTGGGCATGAGCTGTACCACATGAGGTGATTGTTTTATGGGGGGTTCATTTTATTTTTTTCAGAAACACATCACCAAAGCATTCCTCCAAGGTACCTCTCAGGGGAAACAAAATGTCCACTTTTCCATGAGGAGCTGAGCCTGTGAACTGTCCACATCCGGCAGGCAGAACATCCTGAAGTGGTCACTCTTCTTCTTTGGTATCAACAAGCCCATTCTTCCTCATAGTGACCCCTGTGGCAGAGCACAGATAGGCCATAAGTTTTCCTAAGCTCATCTTTATCTTTATCCCAGAGTGGCTGGAATGCTCGAACTGAACCAACGACTGATCTTTTGGTTAGCAGCTGGACACTTACCCACGAAGTCACCAAGGCTCCTAGGCAGAAGATACGCCACAACAATTAAGGAAACCACAGTAATGCACCAGATAAGATCCGAGGACTGTAATGCAGAGAAAGGATATAATTTTAAATAAAGCACTGACTGTACATTAGAACTTAAATTATGAGCATCAGACTTGCAGAAGGCTCAGGTTCACAGTGGGAGCATTCTAACCATTTTTGAGTCTCCACATTGATTCAACCCTCATTGAGTTCTTTGTCATCATTGACTAACAATGTAAAGGGAGAGTATGTTTGAAAGTGGATTGCTACCTTTCTTCCAGCCAGCCTTGACAGGGGCAGCCTAGCCTTTAGGGACTTACCTGGGTGGGCCCTTCATGGTATTTGGGGTACAGGGGATACAGGGTCATGTGTCATACCCTGATATAGGGCCCTGACCAGTCTTGTAGGCTTTTTTTTTTCTTTATCCGCCAGAGTGGCTCGATTCTTTACCACTTTAGTCCAGCTGGCAACTGAAGTGAATTGATCTGCTCACATTCATGACCTTTTGATAGTTTCCTTTGTTCTCCATAACCTATAGAAATGTTGACATTTCTGCAAATCCTGGGACCCCATGGCGGCCTTGTCCTCCAGTTTGTCCTCTGTCTCTCTTCACCTGGATGGTTTCTCTTTCTCTTGTAATTGTCCTGTTTGAGATTTGATAAATGTGTCTCTACAAATTTCATTTGAATTCTGAGTCTCTTTTCTCAGAACAAACATAAGGCTCATTTCAAGGGTGTCAGTTGAGGAAACACTTGCAGAGAGTGGGGTAGTAAACCTGTGGGAAGAGGGAGACAAACCTTACTGCAGGCACAAAGACCCTGAGGTGGCAACAGCTCTTGGTGCCTCTATTTTTTTCACTCTCCTTTATACTTTGTTGTCTTTCTCTGATGTGTACCTTCAAGGCTTGTTAGATTTTAAAGTTTTATTTATATATCTCGTGAGCATGTATAACTTCAAAAGAAAATTTTAAATACAGAATGATAGACAAAGAAAGTCCTTACCTCTCATTCAATTTCTATTGCTAAAGTCATTTTTAGTCAATATTTTGTTGTTCTCTATGGGTTCTGGCTTAATCTTTGACTCCATAAGGTGAATTTTCCCAAAAGTTAGAAAATAAATTATTCTAAATTTATTTATAATATATGTATTGCCCTGGCATCTACACTTAAATTTTGGATCAAGCAGAATTTATTTCTGTAGTGGGTGTAGAAGGCTATGGATGATGGTGTAAACCCAAATCCATCCACAGGATCTCCACATGGATTAGGCCTTCAGTGAAACCCCTCTGAACAGAGTCCAGAGAGATCAGCAGCCTTGCTGTCAGGCAGACCCCAATAAGTTGATTCTGGCAGATGTAGGTAGTATCTTTCCACCCATTTTAAAGTTGTTTCAATTTCTAATATTTTCTGCATTCTTTTTAATTGGGGTGTTTCTGTATTTTGTCCTTGTTTGGGGTTTTGTTTGTTTGTTTGTTATCTTATTTGCTTCCTGTTTGTGTCTTCTATGAAGATCTATATAAAAGATCTAAAATTGGTGATGAGAAGGGTGTAGGAGGCCTGGTAAGGCTTGATCAAGGGCACTGTAACCAAAAGGAATTATTGAAACCCAAATGAAGGCTGAGCATGATAGTGGGACAAGATGAAAGTAAAAGAAAATAGAGGAAAGAACTAGATGGCAAAGGGTATTTATAGAGGTCTAGGTAAAGGCTTGTACATATGTAAATATATTTTTATATGATGACAAGGAAATAAATCCATGTGCATGTATTTATAGGTTTAATATTAAGGTAGCAGATGACATTGGGCCCCACTCAAATACTGTCTCAACATAAGAATACTTTGTTCTCTTAAACTGGCATTCCATGATGTTCACCTTTCCGACATGATCACAGAAGACATAGTGGATGCATAGGCAAATGTGGTGAAGAAAGCTGATGGTGCCTGACTATCAAAAGATATAGCATCTGGGGTCTGAAAGACTTGAAGATAAAGAAGCAGTCATCGAGCTCAGAAGCAACAAAGCCCACATGGAAGAAGCACAGCAGCCTCTGTGATCATAAGGTGCTGATAGGATCAGGTATCAGGCATCAAAGAAAAAAAATCATATCATTGTGAAAGAGAGGGAGTGTGGAGTGGACACCCAAAGTCCATCTGTAGGTAACTGGACATCCCTTTACAGAAGAAGGGTCTTAGGGAGGAGATGAGCAAGTCAGGGTGCAGTGTAGCAACAAGGAAACATACAACTTTCCTCTAGTTCTTTAGTGCTTCCTCCTCTTCCTCCTTCCCCCCCCCCCCATGCCCCTCAACTATCATGATCCCAAATCTACCTTACAAATCTGGCTGAATCATAGGATGATGTACACTGGAACAGATAGGAACTGGAAACACAGAATGCAGGGCAGATGAACCCACCGGGACCAGTGGTGAGAGTGGCGATGCCAGGAGTGTGGAGGGAAGGTGGGATAAAAAGGGGAAACTAATCAAAAGGATCTACATATAACCCCTTCCCTTTATAGTGGGTGACAGGAATATCAGACAGTGTAAGACATGACAAAATAATAAATTATAAATTATCAAAGGATCTTGTGGGGGGGGGCGTGCAGAGAGGGAAGGGGAAAAAATGAGGAGCTGATTCCAAGAGCTCAAGTAGAAAGCAAATGTTTTGAGAATGATGGTGGCAACAAATGTACAAGTGTGCTTTACACAACGGATGGATGGATGGATTGTGATGAGTTGGATGAGCCCCCAGTAAAATGATTTTTAAAGAGAAGAAGAAAACTAGTGATTGCCACAAAAAAGGAACAGACATTAATTCCTTACCAATCCCTTGGGCCCATTGAAAGTTTTGAATATTTACATTGCTTTTTGCTTAGTTCCTCTCCCCACCAGCTATTGGGGAGGAATAGTTTATTCAAATGGAAAGTTAAATTTTCTTGTCAGTGAAAAAGGGAAAAAACTACCGAGTCTACCTAACAATCCTGAGTGAACAGACAGGTTCTGAATGAGACGCTCTTCAAGTGCTTGCCATGCCTCTCCAGAATTGAGCTCAACCTAGTCCTCTCCCTTCTAATGTCTTTTCCTAATTCCTAAAATCTTATGGACTACTGAGCCCACAGATAGAGGCTAAGTTGTGTAAACTGAGCTGATTAAAATTAGTTACATATGTACAAATTTATATTCATTTTACACTGAAATATTTCTTTATAGAATAAATATCAATATAATATAGCTAGACAGACATACCATCTACTGAATGCTCCACCTATTTTTTTCAGGTCCTGCATGTAGATTTGTAGACTTTATCATTTGCAAACAAATCCACACGACTGTAGTTTGCTGAACCTTCCAACAAACCTGCTTTGCTGAGTGTATAGTTTTAAGACAATGTCTGTTGGGGAGCACAAAGTATTCAGAGAAAATTACATTGGCTCAGTCTTCTATTAAATAGCTGGGACACCTAATTTCTGCAGGAGATGTTTCTATTACTTCTAAATGGAAAGAAGCTATTCTTGTCTTTTCTATACTGGACACAATTATAGTGGTTTCTATGGCTCTGGCACACTTGTCAATGCTTGATTTCCAAATTTTTTGGTTGCTTCAACCTTTATACAAATATTTTAAAACCTCTGACCCAGATTCATTCCAAACCACGCCGGGAGATCAAGAATGTGTAGTTCTGTTAAAAGGGGATTTAATATTCTGGCTTTAAGTTTACCTAACTATTTATCGCTTAGATTTTCCACTTTCCAGTACATGAAGTATCTGGAAAAGCTTTAGGCATACCAACTAAAACACATAGAGAACAAAAGAGATCTATATCCAATACAGCCTACAATTTGACCCTGTCACAAGAGGATAACATCCTCTCTGCCTTAGGGATGTGACAAGTCCTGCCAAACTAATGAAAATCACAGATGTGGGTCTGAGAAACATTTGTATGTCTATGTGACATGGATGGAGTAAAGCCTGTGGAAGTCGAAACTTTGAGATCTTTATTTGATGATGTAGCATGATTCAAAGAAAGAAGAAACAACTACAAAAGTTAGAACTTTGTGCAAAGTATGAATCTAGAAAAATGTGAAATGGTTAAAATTGAAACTGAATGCAAAAGGATCAATTTCCTGGGCATTAATGAACTGAAATGGACTGGCATTGGCCATTTTCAATCAGAAAATAATACAATTTGCTATTCCAGGAATAACACAATCAAGTGTACTTGCTATCTAAAAGAACATGGTAAGATCATTCACTAAGTATAATGCGGTCTATGATAGAATTATATCTATCTGTCTTCATGGAGATACAATCAATATAATTATTATTCAAATTAATCCATTGTGGCGGTCATGTGCTTATGTTAATTTCATGATTGAGATGTAGGGGTGAAGTCTAGCCTGTTAATCTGAAGACAGCCATTGAGTAGCCAATAAAACCTCTGTGTAGGCATGGCTTTCTCCTGAGACTTCTGGGAACTCTCGTGATATTTCCCCCATAGAGAGAAGTTATCTCCCCAGTTGTGGGGAGTTAGTCTCTGAGACGACGAATTATGGACAAGATGGCAGTATCCCAGGAGCTGGAAGAGCCAGGGGAGAAGCCACACAGCTTTATCTTGATGGAACCAGACCTCTGAAACTGGAGAAGCCACGTGGAGACCCCTGGCAGCGTTGAGTTGCTTCTACCACCACTGGATGCTGTTGATGGATCCTGAGCCCTGGAAGTGAGAAGCCATGGGGAGACCCCTGCCAGTGCCAGGATTCTGCAACCACTGACCTGTGACTTCATGAGTCAGAAGGAGACTTTATATGGGCTAATATCGGACTTAGGACTTTTGGCTGGACTGAGTTGGGATGTTTTCTCAATGTTGCATTCCTCTTATATATAAACCTTTCCATTATATCTATATGCATGTCTATGGATTTATTTCTCTAGATTTACCTGGACTAATACATCCATCAACCACAAAAAAACTAATAATAAAGAAACAAGAATTCTACAAGCAACTTCAGTCAGAAATTGATCAAACATGCAATCAAGATTCATTGATGACCGTTGGCAAATATAATGCGAAAGTTGGAAACAAAGTAGAAGGAACAGAGGTTTGAAAATATGAATTTGGTAATAGGAATAAAGCTGGAGAATACCTTTACAACAACACAAAACAGCACTATACACATGAACTTATCCAAATAGAATACACAAATATCAAATTGGCTACATCTCTCAGAAGAAACCATGGATAAGTAGCTAAACCCCACTGTGAAAAATACCATCAATTATTCATTCATAAGGTCAGGTTAAAGCTGAAGAAAATGAAAGTAAGTCCATAGGAATAAAAATATGGCCTTGAGTCTAGGCCACCTGAATTCTGACATCTCAAGAACAGATTTGACCCATTGAACACTGATAACAGAAGACCTGATGAGCTGTGGGATAATGTCAAGAACATTATTTACCAAGAAACAAGAGATTGTTAAAAAGAGGCGGGGGGGGGGGGGGATCAAAGTAGCTATCAGAAGAGACCCTGAAACTTGCTCTTAGTCAAATGGAAGAAATTCTGAAGTCAAAGAAATGAATAACAAAATGCAAAGGGTAGCTCAAGAAGACAACACAACGCTATTATAATAAAATATTATAATGAACACAAATATTATAATGAAATGTGCAAAGACATAGACCTAGAAAACTAAAAAAGAACAGAAGCAGCATATCTTAAACTGAAAAACTCAAGAAAAATTTCAAGCCTCAACTTGTTATATTGAAAGATTCTGTAGGTATACTATTGACTGGTGTAAGAACCATCAAAGATGATGCAAAGAATACACAGAATCAGCATTCCATCATTTCAGATGGTCGCATATGAGTACGAACCACTAGTGCTGAAGGAATAAGTTCAAGCTGCACTGAAAACCTTAGCCAAAAACAAGGCTCCAGGAATTGATGGAATACCAATTGACATGTTTTAATTAGCTGATGAAGAACTGGGAACACTCACTGGTCTAGGCCAGGAAATTTTGGAGACAGCTACTTGGACAATTGACTGAAAGGGATCCATATTTGTGCCCATCCCAAAGAAAGGTGACTCATCAGAATGCTCAAATTATAGAACAAATATCATTGATATTATATGCAAGTAAATCTTTACTTGAAGATCATTCAACAATGGTTGCAGCAGTCCCTTGACTGGGAACTGTGAGAGGTAATCATTGTTGATGTCAGATGGATATTGATTGAAAGCAGGGAATGCCAGAAAGTTGTTTACTTGTGTTTTATTGACTGTGTGATGGCATTCAACTGTTCAGGTCTTAAAAAACTATGAATAATCTTGAGAAGAATGAGAATTTCAGAACACTTCATTGTGCCCATGTAGAACTTTTACATGGGTAAGAGGCAATTGTGCAAATAGAGCAAGGGAAACCCTTCATGGTTTAAAATCAGGAAAGCTGGGGCTCAATGTATCCTCTCACTATACTTATTCAATATGGATTGTGAACATACAATCAGAGAAGCTGGTTTACATGAAGAAAAATTTGACATCAGGATTGGAGGAAGGCTTAATAACCAGTTGAGCTATGCAGATGATATAACCGCTTGCAGAAAACAAGGAGGGCTTGAAGCCCTTGCTGATGAAGTTCAATGATTTCAACTTTCCATAGGGATTGCAACTCAATGCCTAGAAGACCAAAATCCTCACAACTGGATCAATAGATAACATCAAGATAAATGGAGAAAAGACTGAATTTGTTAAGAATTTTGTCGTATTGGATCCAAGTAAATGCTCATAGAAGCAACAAACACTAGATCGAAAGACAAATTGTATTAGGTAAATCCTTCACACGACCTCTTTAGAGTATTGAAGAGCAAGGTTGTAACTTTGAGCACTAAGGTGCACCTTAAACAAGTCATGGCATTCTCCATGGCATCACATGCATGTGAAAGTTGGACATTGAATAAGGAAGACCAAAGGAGAATGGATGCATTTGAATTATGTGCTAGAGAAAAATATTAAAAATACCATGGAGGACTAAAAGAGCAAACTGAACTGCCTTTGATTAAGACCAGCTAGAATGGCAAGGATGGCAAGATTTCATCTTACAAACATTGGACAGAGTCTTAGGAGAGACCAGTCCATGGAGAAGGGTATCTTGTATGGTAAAGTGGAGGTGCAGTGAAAAAGAGGAAGGTCTTTAATGAATTGAATTGATACAGTGATTTCAACAACGAACTCAGGCATAGGAACAATTGTGAGAATGAGGAAAGACCAGACAGTGGTTTGTTCTGTTGTGCCTTGGGTCGCTGTCGGTCAGAATCCCCCTCAAGGGCCCTTAACAACAGCAGCAATAACCTGTCCCCTGTTGCATCTGACTTACTTACTGTGACTTTCTTGTCACAACAACTTTCTTTCAGCGGGCTTACCACTTCTGAAGTTCCCCTCTGGTTGCAGCAAACATTAAAGTATATGTGTGTTTAAGGCTGTCTTCCTTGAATCTAGTGAACACAACTGTCCAATATGTGATTGCCTAGGCTTAACTGAGCAAACGCTCAATCGCTTTGAGATACTTACTTCAAAGAGATCCCTATAGCTGATCCTCATTGAGTGTTGCTTGCCAGTGGTTCTTATTTAAAATTTAAACCTGCTAGTGGTTTATAGCTAACAGTATCAGCTAGATGTATCAGCTATTATAACTTCTGCTGACGTCCTTTAAAGTCAAGTTGTTTCTGAAGCCTCTTCAGCATATTAAGCTAAATTAGCTGCCCTTATTAAAGTTTATAGCAGGAGCCCTGGGAATATATTGGCTCTCAAGCTGAACTCTACCTGCAAGGTGAGCGGTTTGCAACCGTGAGTTATTTGGGGGGAGGAAAATGATGCTTTCTACTCCTATCGAGATCGACAATCTTGGGCTGAGCCCGGGTGGCCTAGGTGGTTGAGTGTGGGACTGCGGCCCATTGGGTTGGCAGTTCAAATCCAGCAGCAGCTCTCCAGGAGCAAGGCTGGATGCTCCCACGACCACCAGAGGGCAGTGATGCCAGAAAACAAAACAAAACAGATTTACGATGTTGTGAACCTAGAAGGCAGGAGCTGGAATCAACTTGACAAGAGTGGGTTTGGTGTTGTTTTCACCCTTTACACAAACCCACCAATGAGCATCCCTTTGGTCTCCCTGGGTATCTTGCATCATGACCTTTACCTTTCTATCTTGTTTGAGAAATGATCCCTGAGCATTTTTGGACTCTTGAGACAATCCCTTATAAAGTCTATTCAACCTAAAGGTGAGACTTATTAGCCCAGAAAGGTGAATAAAATATTTTTTCTTAACCAAAGTGCCTCATGAAAACAGACATATTCCTTGCACAAGCTTTCTGCTACTTCATTCCGGGTAATTAGTGTCCCTGCCAGAGGCTTGAGCTAAAAAGGCTAGAAAACATAAATTTTCTAGCTGGAAACATTGATGTCAAGATGTACGAAAGCATACCCCCAGAATCAAGAGACCAGTTGACATGAAATAATTCACAAAGACACAGGTCTACACCCTGTTTTTATGAGCAGTGATTGGGGTCTTAAAATCTTATGAGTGCTCATCTCAAGTAGTCTCCCTGTTGGAGCAAAGAATGAAGAAAACTGGAGAGCCATGAAAACAGTTACTTAAAGGACTAATAGGTCATGAGAACCCCAGCTTCTATGAGCCTGAGACCAGTAGAACTAGATGGTGCCCAGCTCCCACTGCTGACCATTCTGAAGGGAACCACATAGGGAGATCCCAGATAGACTGGGTGGAAATGTGGAACAAAACTCAAAGTAATGAAAAAGATCAGACCTGATCTGAGAGAAGCTGGTGGAACTCCCAAACCTATGACCATGAGTGCTGCAAGCCTGGAGGTGAACTCATACCCTGGCTCACCTTAGAGCCAAACAATAAGTAGATGTATAAGCTGAACAGTCACACCAGGGAGTCCTCCCTCCTTAGAGCACCACCACAGGGGATCAACAGGGCGGTCTTTGTCCAGCGATAAGCTCAGATAACAGGGAAGGATAGGTAAGATGAATGGGAACCATCAACACATAAAGACATGGGAAGAGGACTCATGTTGCGGGCATCAAAATCAGTGTCAAGAATGAAAATGTGAGTGAATTGTTCAATGGAAACCCATTTTGTTTTGGAAACTTTCACATACATCAAAATAAAAGTTATTTTAAAGAACCAGTCACTGAAAATCTTACGGAACACAGTTCTTCTCTGACATCCATAGATCAGAATTTACTTGGAGACAACTGGTAAAGTCTCAAATGCTGTCTTGATAGGGTTGCATATTTTTTAAAAATCCAGTAACAGCATTTTAACAATAAGCAGCTGAAAGCTTAAGGTTGAATGCTTTGCAGTAGAACTTAGTAGATTCTATAAACAGTGAAGTATGAAGTAGTGATTTAAATATGTCTATATTTAAATATGTAATATACAAATATATTTATAGAGATGTATAAATTTATTTATATACATAATCACAAATGCTTCTTATTAATTCATTTCCCTAACCTTCCTAGGGGAATTTGGCCATTTTTTTCATTTATGTCAAACATACCACTGGTGTTGTGTTGTAAGAGCTGTTTGTGTTAGAAACAGTAAATAAGCCCTTTAATCCTTTTTCTTGCTTAAGCAGGAAGTTACAACTTGCCAATAAGAAATTGAAAACAAATCCCATGAGTTTTGATTCAAAACTTGAAATACTTTAATTTGGGGGATGTTGTCATCTTGGCAAGCCTGCTGGCTTCCCTGGTGAGAACATGTGTGTGCTGATGCTTGCTTTCGGGCTCAGTTATGGGGTCAGCCCTTGTCCCCTTAATCCCACAGTCAAATATGATTACTAACATTTTTCTCTTGGGAAACTAACTAATAAGGAAGATCGTAATGTTTTTGGTCAAATAAAACATCTCTTCTTAGTTACCTTATTTGTTCTCAGGCTTACTGTATTTCATAAGCCTAAAGATTTTTTCACAATCATTAGAAAGCAATTGTTTTTACAGTGTTAAAAGAAAGGAAAGTACAAATGTCCAACCTTAAAACATTATGCTGAGTTCTTTTCAGATTAGGAATTGGGAATTTCATATTTCCAATTTAGGATGAATACAATATGGTAGACATTTCACTAAGGCTGAGTAAAGCTATTTTGCAATTGTTTTATTATCTTTAGAAGGAATAACAGGGAAGCAAAAACTCCAGGATGGAGTCTAATTGAAGTTAAAATGGGAGTCACAGAACAGAAAAGTAGCCATCTTTGTAGTTTGGGTATGCTAATTAATACTAGTGGCGCTTCTCAGACCTCACTAGTGGAGAGTGATCACAGAGTTTGACCTTAGGACTGGTTGCTTAACAAATATGGGTATTGCCCAATAAGTGCAATTTTCAGGCAGAGCAAAGCCCTCCAGCTGGAAGGAGCAGGTAGGTGACCTGCACCAGGGCACTGCTCCCTAGAGGGAGTGGAGATGGCATCAGCAAATACCTAACGGAGTAGAAGAAAATGAGTAATCGCTTTCCAACTTGAAACTTTTTTTTTTGGGGGGGGGCATCACTGCTCTCAGGCGGTGGGAGTAGGAGGCCCAGCCCCACTGCTGGAATTGAACTTCCGTCCCAGTGGGTCGTAGTCCTGCGCACAACCACTATGCCACCCGGGCTCAACCCTCCAACTTGAAACTTTTAATTGCTTATTTTAACTTCAAAATAAGGCAATCCCGCAAAGTGCAAAGCCTTCTGGCTCACCCTCAGAACCAGGTGGGGTGAGTTACCCAGATTAGGAAGTGGGAGGCCAGTCGTGGGGGCAGGGCAAGTGCCCATCATACCTGTTCTCACCTGTAAATAGCCTGCAGCCCACACCGGGGACCAATTGAAGGACTGCCCCTGGCTCCAGTCACAGAATGGCATCAGGAGGAGATGAGTCTTTGGCAATGGTCCCAATTAAGCAGGTGGAATTTTTTTAAAAAACATTTTGTTTGGGGCTCTTACAGCTCTTATCATGGTACATATATGCACTCATTATATCGAGCATATTTATACATTTGTTTCCATTATCATTCTTGAAATATTTTCTTTCCACTTGAGTCCTTGAGATCAGCTCCTCATTTTCCCTCCCGCACCCTCTCCCATCCACCCTCTTTTCCAAACCCTTAATAATTTATCAATTATTATTATTTTGGCATGTCTTACAATGACTGATATCTCCATTTACTCACTTTTCTGTTGTCCATTCCCCTCGGAGGGGGTTATATATAGATCATTGTGATCAGTTTTTCCTTTATCCCCCCATCTTCCTCTTTTAAAAAAAAATCATTTTACTGGGGGCTCATACAACTGTGTTAGTCCGGGTAGGCTAGAGGAACAAATTCATAGACACACATATGGATATAAGGAAATGGTTTATAAACAAAAAGAATGGAACACTGAGAAAGCATCCCAACCCAGTCCAGTTTAAGTCATAAGTCCAGTATTAGCCCACCTGCCCGATATCAGTCTATAACGTCTCCTTCTGACTCATGAAGTCATAGGCAGAGTCCCGGTGCAGAGTCCCGGCGCCGGCAGGGGTCTCCCCATGGCTCCTCACTTTCAGGGCTCAGGGTTCATCAACAGCATCCAGTGTTGGCAGAAGCAACTCATCGCTAGCAGGGTTCTCGACGTGGGATCTCCAGCTTCAGAGGTCTGGCTCCATCATAGCAAAGCCGTGTGGCTTCTCCAGCTCCTCACACTGCCATCTTATCTTGTCCGTGATTCATCGTCTCCGAGACTAACGCCCAACAAGTAGGGAGATAGATTCTCATCTTCATGAGGGAAATATCACGAGATTTCCCAGAAGTCTCAGGAGAAAGCCATGCCCACACGGAGACCTCATTGGCTACTCAATGGCTATCTCCAGATTAACAGGCTAGACTCCACCCCTACATTTCAGTCATAAAATTAACATAAGCACATGACTGCCACATACAACTCTTAGTACAATCCACCCATACATCCATTGTATGCAAAGCACATTTGTACCTTTGATGCCATAATCACTCTCAAAACATTTTCTTTCCACTTAAGCTTCTGGTATTGGCTCCTCCTTTTTCCACCCCTCCCCGTTCCCTCCTCCCTCATGAACCCTTGATAATTTACAAAATATTATAATCTTATCTTTACAAATACTGACCAATGCCTACCCTT